>CANXYC010355595.1:0-26680 GCA_948193065.1 Aleurites moluccanus
ACACACACTCACTTTACACCTGTGATTACTTCGTCTATATATATATATATATATATATATATATATATATATATATATATATATATATATATATATAGTTATTTTAATGTTTTTTCATTTTTGCAGTTATTGTTTTGATAATTTGTATCTCAATATTTGCAGTATTTGTATTTTCTTATTTTTTTAATTAATTATAAGAAGTGTTTATGAATAAATTAATGGCATTCTGCACAATTTTTTTTTTCTTATTTAACTTAATTATATATAATTCATACACAGTATAAATATATATTTTTTTCAGTAATTTTATGAGATTTCATACGGGCCAATATATATATGTTCTACTATGGGTTTTGATTCGTAAAAAATTTAGTAATTTTAATTAATATGCACCTTTGTATGGCTTGGCATAGAAAATCTTACTGTCACTGTATTATCAATCTTTTGAAAAAAAAAATATACAAGTGACATATTACTTTAACTTAAGTTCTATATTTTGCATATACAGATTACATACAAGTAACATATTGCATACACTTGAATTTTTTTTTTTAAATGAATATAAGTTATGATTTAAAGATGAAGTTATAATTTTTAAGCAATCTATGGGAAAAATTGTAGAAAGATTGCATAAATATAAAAGGAATTTAATATCATAAGATAAAATTGATGTTCATTGTATTCAAGAAAGCAAAAACAATGAATTTATTTCTGAAAATTTAAACTAAATACAATTTATGCTCTAAATACTAATTTCACAACTATTTCAATCTTCGTCATCATCATTTGCAGCTAAATCTTCAAATGGAACTTGGATAACTTGAGGCTCATATTGAATCTCAATGTTATTATGCCAGTACAGATGCAACAAAATTATCCTTAGCTGTGAAAATTCATATATGATACTTGACATTTCTTCAAGATTGAATCTTTCTAACAGCAATGTCATGCCTCCTTTAGCATAAAATCTTTATATAAATCACATAAGAAATAACTAATGAGTGGAACACATATGTCACAGATTTTTACTAAAATTTAAATTATAAAACTTACATATGGAAAAGGATTATAATGAATTCTAATGATAAATTAGAAAAAAGAAAAATCTTATTACATTCTGTTATTTGTATGCCTGTTAACCATCACATTCCAGGAAATGTGAGGATGACCATTAATTGCAATAGTCATTTAAATTGGCAATTGATTTTGCAGATTCTGCAAAATTTCCACTGGGATTTCCTACATGGAACAGTAATATAAAACTTGCTTTACAAAATAAAAAAAAAAACCATATTGAACAGTAATAAAATTGAATAAATAAGAACAAAATAGGCAGCATGTAAATTGATTTACCAAGTTTGGCTGTTCTAAATTTTGCCGTGCAATAACACTATCAACAATATGATGTGCGTCCATATTTTTTTTTGAATCAAATACTTTATTTACACTAGTTAGAAATGGAAATGCAGAATCATATATTTTGCTTTAGCTTTTATATTTAGTAAAAATGATTTATCAGTTGCTTGATTTGTTGATTATTACACATTTAATATTTTTTAATTTCCAAAACAAAATTTTGATCTTGTTTTGATTTGACACTGACAATGTTAATCTATGTGTAATACTATATTGAAATAAGTTTGGATGGTTGCACATATGTGTAACATTATCTTAACTTAGTTTGGATGGTGGCATATATTTGGCACACATCTTAAATTAGTTTGTATGATGGTACATATCCTAATATTGATTTTAAAGGTTGAAATTTTAAACAATAATATATCATAAAAATGAACTTTGATAATATTTCATTTAAATAAAAACAAAGATTACTAATACTAATAAACTTTTATAATATAACATTGTCACGGTTCATATTTTTGTTGCTGACAAACATCAACACATCAACTTGTTAAAATTTTTTTTATGATGAATCATTGGAACACACCATTTCCTCAACAGATTCATCACTGAACACTCTATTTCTTGAACAGATTCATCACTAGAATATGATTCACTCGAACACTGTATTATTTCAACAGGTGCAACAAATGAAGTAGATGCAGGGGACAAACTTGTGTTTTGTATTCAACAAAACCTTTATCATGGATTTCTTTCATTTCATAATAACATTCCAGGGGCCTAACACATGGTATGTCTGCCATCAAAATCTTTCTAATTGGAGCCTTATCGAATTCCAAAAACAGCCTGCAAATGAATGCATTAGTTTCATTCCTGAATTGTGCAAGCTTCTTCTGGTAAAATTGGAGTCTTTTTTCTATTTTCTCCATTTTCTCTTCTAAACTATAATAAAACATCCCGTCTTCAATGGTAACAATGTCTATGCTACAGTTTTTGGAGTCTTCTCCATTTTGACAGAATTATATCAGTTAATTTTTAGAGGGAATAAGAAAACAAGAAATTACCAGAAATGTGTGACTAGTGTAATGAAGCATGCTATTTATATAGTGTGTTCATTAGTGGCCCTTTATCTGGCCAATTAAATTTTGGAGGGAATAGGCTTAGTCATATTTTTGGAGGGAAACTTCATTGATTAAGATGTTAATTAATTTTGGATGGAATTTAACTAACTGTTGGGTTCCAACAATAGTTTTAGATTTATTCATTAATTTAAGCTTTGTTATTTGAGCTTTACATGTGTTGATTCCGTTGAAGGAATCTAGTAATTCTTGTATTCTATCAAAATTTTTAATTATATGCATATTGAATTAGCTTTTTTCATCATCAAATATTTTTTATGTATGCATTATAATTTGTTACAGATATGTGCTGGTGAATATGCAATCTGTTTACAATATTATCTTTCAAATTGATTTCGCAGATATAACTATTTATATGCTTTTTTTTATACAAATTGCAAAATTTTAAAATTGAAAACTTAAATGTTCAAATAAGTAAATAGAAATTAATTTGTATATGTAATAAAAGGATGTAAGATTAAACTTTTGCTTATAATATATATATATATATATATATATATATATAAGATAAATGTTATGACAAAATATAATCTATCATCATCAAAAAGTTTAAATCTTAAATCTACTTTAAACAACAAAAATCTATTATAATAAACAACTTAATATATATGTTAGACAAATGTTCTGATTTTAGTAGTACTTCAGATGTTAGCAGCCCTTCTGATGTTCACATGAACAGTGCATGTCACTTCATCATTTCTTGTCAAAATGAACCCAGCGACATCATCTTGTTTGAAGTCATTGTCTTTGACAAAAAAATGCCACCCATACTGGAGCCTCCCCTTGTATAATTTCCCCCTTTTGGCATAGACTTCATATTCAACTATCCATTGCTTTCCAGTTTCATCTACATATAGATGAAGCAGTCTGTTGACACTAAAATTGCTCCTTGCAAATGCAGTGGGTATGTTTTGCAATAGAATTAAAAATCAAACTCATAATGATTTTCAAACTGATTATTTGAATTTTAAGTTTATATAATGTATGTATTTGCAGGATTCCTAGGTAATAAAAGTAGAAAGTTACTCAAAATGAAAAGGATTTTATATGATAAAAACAAGAAATCCAAATGAACCAATTTATAATGTAAATTTGCAAGATTTACATAAATTTTATGTTAATAAAATTGTTTAGTACAATGATCCAATTCACTTAACTTCCTAAATATATATACAACGTCTGTACCACCTATATAAAAGTTGATCAAATATGAAAATAAAGTACTAAGGTAAACTTGAATCTCTCTGGCTCTGGCTCACTTGACTCATAATTCTGTATCCTTTCTCCCACACTGATAAATCAAAATATCCAGAACTTCTTTGCATTCTTTGGCTAAGAGGTTGGACGGTATTGTTATTAGCTACACTATTGTTCTGGCTTAGAAAGAAATCATTTGCTGTATTTGACATGTTTTGAAACGTAGATTGATTGTGACTCTGCAAAGCTTGCACAATTATAAACATAACCTAAGTAAATAACTATCAAAACCTTGATAAAAATTTATAAAAAAATATGTAAACATATAACCTGTTCATCAACTGCTTCCCTACTATTGGGCATTGATAGATTTGCATTATTTCCTCATTTTCCTCTGCTTCCACCAACAGCGACCGTGTTGCCACTTACATTTTTTTCCTTTGTCTTATTTTTCTTTCTTCTTCTCCTACATTTCTCTTCAAGAGATTTATGACGATTCTGCTTTGGCAGTCCATGACTGGTTGTCACTAGAGGATCTAACAAATGAATTATGTTACTATCATAATCACCTGAACCATCTGAATCATTATGCACAAATCCATTGTTCCTCTTTTGTTTAGCTCTAAAATTTGCATCATTATTCCATTTTGAAAAAGCTTCCTTCAAGCTGAGTAGAGTTTGCTTCAAGTGATCTATCATTAGATGACTGGATTCAGCCAAATCATAAACTTCCATGAAATATTTCTCCAACTCTTTAAACTTTTGAAAATCTTTTGTCATTTTAGTCAATCCTACAAAATAAATCATCTTTGTTTGCCATTTGTATACATCTTTCCTCCACCTATCAAGTACATATCTATCATTAATCAGCCTAACATCCTTAATGCTTATAACTTTCAGAATGTGACAACATAGAATTCTTCTAGAGTCAAACTTCCTGCAACTGCAATTGAACTCCCTATTATCAATATTGAACAAGACATTATACACAAATTCTTTCTTGTAATAGTCATTTATACTACTTCTTTTTTGAATTTTCATACTTTCAAATCCTTCTTCTAAATCACTTTCTCCCCCTTTATTACCATATTCTTTATTCTCAATGGCATGGCAATATAACATCCTGATAATCTCAGCCTGAACTTGCAAGAACATTGAATGTGTATAACAATTTTGAAATTGCTTCTCCCACTCAAACTCAGAAATGCACTTAACCTTATAATTTCTAGACTTATAGTCTGCTAAAAGTTTCTTCTCAATCTTGTTTTTATAAGCAACTTCATACTGCTGTACAAACTACTTTAGTGTACTCCTAGAGCTCACAAAACCGTCAAAATATGCATGCATACCCTCGCTTCTCTTTGTGAAAAGCATGCCAGCCCAGAATGTGTTGGTTAAATAAACAGGAACCCAACTATGCCTAATTTCAAATAGCTACAGTAACCATTCATTACCTTCTAAATTATACTTCCTACAGAATTCATTCCAATTCACATCAAACAATTCTTCACTTAAGCTATCATACACTAAACTTTAAAATCAACAATTAAGTCATCAAAATTAGGATGATTAGAAAACTTCTCAGGAGTTTTGGATGAAATATGCCATAAGCAGAACCTGTGCCTTGTACCTAGCATTAATTTCTCTATAGCTTTACTCATGCTCTTGCACTGATAAGTCATTATTGCTTTCGGGGCAACTCCACCTGTTGCACTTAACCAAGTTCTAAATAACCACTCAAAAGTTTGTATATCTTTATGAGAAATCAAGGCACATCCTAAGAGAATGAATTGGCAGTGATGATTTACTCCAACAATGGTTGCAAATGGCATATTATAATGGTTTACCAGGTAGGTTGTATCAACACAAACGACGTCATTTAACTCCTCATAAGCAGCTCTGCTTCTTCCATGAACCTATAAAATATTTGCTAATCTATGATCATTGTTCGTGTGGATGGAATGAAAAAAGACCCGTTTCATTTTGCTGCAAATTGATGAATAAATTGTTTAAAGACTCAACATCTCCATTACCTAGCCTCAGCCTCCTTTTTGAATTAATATAATTCAAACAATCCTTTGGAAGACAACTCATGTTCTCTGTCCCTCCATATTGAAATTCTAGCAGCCTCAAATTCTTGCAGGGCCTGATGCCAGCAATATCATTTGCCTCCAAATTTCTCTTTGTAGCTTTGTCTATGTTTCGATGAGCTCGCATGTACCTTGACTGTGAAGTATCCAAATCATGATTATGAGAGTTGTTAATTTTGGTAATCTGTCACATTTCATTATCTTCAAGAGCTACACTCAATTTTGCTGGACAATTTATTTTTTTGGATAACTTCTGAATAGTTAACAACCTCCCCTTATCACAACTAATTGTAAAATATCTAAGCTTTTCGCTCTTATCTTTTGCCATTGATCTTTTGACAACACTAAAAACTTCACGTTTGGCAAATTTATTATAGAAATTGAAAAGTTCATCAATTAAACTTAAGTACATTCCTACTTTTGGAGCACTTGCATTACAAATTTCATCATCATTACCAAAAGACAAATCATCCTCATTTCTGTCTTCATCATTTGAGAACATCAAATCATCTGCTCTGACTTCATTTGCTTTCACATTAAACTCTATATCATCATCAGTTAATCCAAAGCATCGCTCCAATCTTTCGTTAAGTTTCATCTTACGAAATTTATAATTTTAAAAAAAAAAATTATGTTCTTTAACAAAGAAACTTCAACAATGGAGTTTTGAAAGTTAATGAATTAATCAACAATGAAAGATTGAAGTTTACATTGATTAATCTTGAATAATTAAATTGTTCGATTACCGTGTATAACGTTAAATATCTTTTTTGGAGGGAAACTAATTACAGCACATAATAATCTATTTTTTAATTAATAAATTATAATTAAAAAAATATTAAAATAAAAATATAAAAAATATATTTTAATTAAAAAATTTCTGAACAGTCTCTGTTGAGCTAGTCTAACTTGAACTGTTTAGATTTATCATTATAATAAATAATAAACCATAAATGCAAATGAATTAATAACACATAATACAAATATTAAAATTCCTAACTAAATCAAATATTTTTCTTTTCATTTTACTTTATATTTATTACATAAAAAATTATTAAGTCTATATTTACCAAAATCAATCTATATAATAAGTGTTTTTTATTCCTATAAAAAGAGTATTTTATTAATCAAATGTTTCAAATACTATCTATATAAATATATAATGGTCGTGGCCAATTTCAATATATGCAATTTACTTATTTGCCCTTTTTTGCTCATCCTGTCTATACAAAACGACGTCATTCTTAGGGTTTTCATTGTCATTTGCAGCTTCTTTCTTATTTGACGTTTAATTTACGTAATTACCCCCAAAATGACATCTCATTGGAGACTTTAATGTAATTGCACAAGCATTGGGAATTTTACCCTTTTTGGTAATCCAGATTTCGTAAGATTTCCAAATCTAAATTTCTCTTCCAGAGCCGTGGATTTCTCTTTCATCTTTGTTTTCAATAGATTGTTTTGATTTTGGTTTAATTTCCTTTTTATTCTTTTGATTTTTTTTTTCATTTCAGATTCCAAATTATGATCACAATTAAAGAATTATTCCTTCAAGTCGTTTGAAATCAATTAAGTTGTTTGTTTTCGTTTGATATAGATGACTGGGTTTTTCCCCTGCAAGAACTCTTGAACCCTCCAAAATCGTTGTTTGAAAAATCTCATTGCTCATCTTCAGTATTCGGCGTCCAATGGTTTGCTACTCTTTTTTCGCTTTCTCTCTTAATTTCTGTTCCTTTTCCATCTCTCAATTTTATAGATTACTAGTTATCTTTGCAGGAGTCACGATAGGAACAAGGGCAGTTCCCCCACTCGACGATTGCTTGAAGCTACTGAAAAACGAGAGAGACGAGCAACGCCTTGCCAGATTGCTTTTGGTCACCAAATTTAGCAAAAGAGATGATGCCACTTCTCTCCGTAGGGTTTATGATGCAGTCAGGATTCACTTTCTCGATAGGCTCTTAAGGACTGATACTTTCTCTCTCTTTGTCCTATCTAATATTCCCTTAGAGTGAATCACCTGATATTCAACATTTAATTTCTTGTTTATTCTTTTAATTTTTTTTTATTAGAATATGTTTGCCTTTGTGATTTATTTTTCTTAGAGAATAATTTCTCTTTTTCCTTTTATTTTCTACGAATCTGTTCTAAATTAATGCAGTTTGTTTGATAGATCTAACTGCGTTCTTTATTTATTTATTTATTTTTGTTTCTGGGGCTGCGTTTAGATTATAGTTTTTGTCTCATTTACTGTCTTTTTGATGTTTCAGATCTACCAGGATTTAGACGTGTTTTCCCTATATTTTCTTGATAAACAAACAAAAATTTCAGTGTTGGAATCATATTGATCGATTACTACATGACACCGTCGGGTCCGTGTAATACCCGCTGCACTGCATGTATTGTAAATTGTGTATGTAATTAATTTTCAATTTCTATATAAGTTTGAATTGTTTGTGATATCCTAAATATGTTTTGCTCTGATTTTTGTTATCATTTATAGTGTTCAGATGTTTTGTAACCTTTTAGATGTTTTGTAACCTTCGAGATTTGATTTAATTTATAGTTTTGGTTTGGATTGGTTTGAGAAGGAAGAGAAATGAATTGATTGTTATAAAGGAATTCAAGCATTTTGATATTTGGAAGTGAGCATAATGATGCAACTCTCTTTTCATAACCTTAAAGAAGAAATTTGAAGAAGTCTAAAATATAAAAATTGTAGAGTTATATTTCATCTATATACCTTTAAGTTAGTTTTGTAAACTCTTATGCGTGTAAGGAGATCATTTTTTTCAATTGGATATGCATTGAAAACTCTTATGCGTGTAAGAAGATTATTTTTTCAATTGGATATGCATGTTTGGAGTTATAGTTATAGAAATAAAATCTTCCCAGATAGCACTTGCAAAGAGATAAATTCAATTTTGAAAATTCACTATAATTCTGTAATGTATATTTTGAACTGAATTTTTGAATATCATATTCTTATGTGTCTAGTTTAATTGAAAAAAAATTGAAGTGATTGAATATTTTTAGTCTAAGATA
Source organism: Aleurites moluccanus (assembly GCA_948193065.1). Lineage (NCBI taxonomy): Eukaryota > Viridiplantae > Streptophyta > Magnoliopsida > Malpighiales > Euphorbiaceae > Aleurites > Aleurites moluccanus. The sequence goes on from CANXYC010355595.1 coordinate 8,831, forward strand.
TAATCGGTTTATTATGTGCTGTTAGAGTGAATTTTCTAACGTGAATAGTAACGTAAACGATAGCAAGCCTCTATAAATAGGCTACTGTCCCTTTCTTTTCAGCTTGATTTTTTTTGTCTTTTTTATCATTTTCTTTACCATAAAATCCTAGAATGCTCTACTTGTTTTTCTAAAATATTAAAAACCTTAATAATGCTTCATTTTAGAAGAAAAACACTTCTAAAAGTCAATTAAATCCTCTTTAAAGTCAAGATTTTTCAAAATAATATTTTAAGAATAATAAGATATTTTCTCTAGAACTTTATTTTAGTTATAATTTAAGATTATAGGATGTTAGATAAGTCGATTATGGATTATTAGTTGTAAGTATATGAAATTATGGTAAATAATAATAGTTGAATGAAAAGTTAGGGCAAATTGGTGAATAGTTTGCATTTCTCTAAACCTTTTGAATTTTCTTTAGTAATGGTTTGTAATACCCTATATAAATGCATAACAAGTTTTAGTGAATAAAATTCTCAGTATGTAGATTAAAATCATCGAAATGACCAATAATAATTTTAGAAACTCAGTTAGAGCGAAAACGAATTTTTTTTTCAGAAAATCGTCAGTACCGATATCGTTGCTGTAAAAATAGCGGAACGGTCGATGAATGAATTTTTGAATTTGGATTGAGGGTAAATGATAATGTATATTCATGTGTGAATACAGTAAAAAGAAATATGAGAAAATAATTAAGAACACTGATAAAGCAAGCAAAATGGCAAAATCGTGAATAAAGGGTACTTTCGATAAATTGTAAAATTTTGGCAGTCCGAGTTTTCAGAACGACTCTGAAATTATTTTTATTAATTAATATTAATAAAAATATGATATTTAAACATTCACTTTGAATTTCAATTCCCGACGGAATTGTCGGAATAATTTACCGAGCGAAAATGTATTTATGGGAATATTGGAGATTATTAATAATATGAATATGGTATTTACATAATGAATAGTGTTATGTGAGTGATTGGATATCGTGAATTGATTGTAGTAGATGTTTCCACTGCAGTATAGTATGAGATATAATGATGTGATTGATGGGTTTTATGGGTGTTGGTCGCATCGGCATCTCCCACACCCTAGGACCGTTGCGGCCCGCGAAATCGGATCGTGACAGAGGTGGTATCAGAGCTCTAGGTTAAAGATATTTGAGCTATAGGTTACGGATGAATAGTAATAAGGTTACAGATGAAATAGTAACTAAGTACAGTATGGGTAGAATTAAGTATACCATGGAGTATAGAAATTCCTATTATGTCTATTGATGTGTTCATCAAACGTGTATAAGCATTCTGCGTTAATGTATCGTAATGAGATTGTTCCTGTTTTTTGTTGTCTGTAGTGACAGAAATGTCGGACGACAGAGATAGGAATACCAGAGAGGCAGAGGTAGCCTCTAATGAGTCACTAGTTAGGGAAACTTCTGTTTTTGAGGAACCGTCCCGATGGACTACAGGGGATACAGAGAGGACTAATGACCCCTTGAAGAATGTAAATGATGCAAGGAACAATGGAATTGTGACGTGAATTAGCTGAATTGAGGCGGGAATGATATAATATTTCGCCACCTCCAGCAGCACCAGCAGTGCCACCCCAGGCTACATCAACTGCTGCTCCTGATGCTCCAGTATAGCCAGCAGTGTTTCTGGGAGAGCCTGTTGTGCAGATAGCCCGCTGAGTTATTGATGAGGGCGAAGTATCTATGTTTAGCTTTTTGAAGCAAAATTTGCTAGAGTTCAGATGTGATAGAGGCAATGGGCCGATTGATTTTATGTAGTCGATTGAGCAAGAAACCTGATTCAGTTTGAACAACTGGAGTAGGGTAACAACTCTATTGAGAAATATGCTGAGGAATTTATTAGATTGAGCAGATATGCTACGTGTATTGCTCCTATTGAGTCAGACTTGATTGTAAGATTCAGAAGAGAATTACATGCGTCACTTCACAATGTCTTGATTGCTATAGAGTTTACATCTTTGACTATTATCATTGATAAGGCTAATCAAATGGAGGAAAGGTATAAGTTAGAGAGAGCTAAAAGAGATCAGAAAAGAAAAGTTGGACTTGGTTCTCAAATTAGAAGAGGTGAGGCCAGCTCTCAACCGAGACAAATAGAGCCTGTGCCTAAATTTGATCAGAGACCTTCATTAGGCAGTCAGAGGAGGACTCTGAGTAGAGGCCTCCAATGCAATCAGTATCTGTTTATTCATAAGGATTTTCTCGACTTATTACCCAGATGCCTAGTATGCCCATTTGTGACTTTTGTGGTATAAGGCATAGAGTGGAGTGCTGTAGACAGTCAAGTGCTTGCCTGAAATGTGGGAAACTTGACCATTTCATTAATAGATGTCCCTTATGGGGTGATCAACGACCATCTGCTATAGTTTCTCAGCCTACTGTTCAGATGAGTCAGAATGTTTCTAGAGAGGCTCCTGGTAAGGGGCAGAGGTAGAGGACAAGCACCGAATAGTAGTCAGGCCCCAGCAGGCGGAGGCTAGGGGTGAGTGTTTGCTGTGAACACACAGGAGACACAAAAACCTGATAATGTAGATACAAGTATGATTTTAATACAGAATGATATAACAGATGCATTGGTTGACTTTGGTGCCACATACTGTTTGTCTGCATCATAGTTAAATAGAGATAGATAAATTATTGAATATGCCTTTAGAGATAACTATACCTATGGGGAAGAATGTATAAGTGAATTACTGTTATCTGAGATGTGTTATTGAAATTAATGATAATATTTTACGTGATAATTTGATGGAGTTGCCTGAGTTGTAACTTTATAAAGTACTTGGTATGGAATGGTGAACTGTACATCAAGCAGTTATTGATTGTTACAAAAAAGAGAGTTAAATTTCAGTTGAGAGGCAAACATAATTTGAGTTCCAAAGTGATAAGTGCGAAAATAGAATTAGTTTCATTCCTGTTATTCGGGATAGAAAGATGATAAAGAAGAAATTGAACAACGTATCTGGAATATTTAGTGAATGTGTAAAAGACTTCAATAAGGATTGATTGGATACTTATAGTCCGAGAGTTCTCTGATGTATTTTCTGAGAAGTTACAAAACACGTCTCAAAGATTGATTGGATAGTTAAAAGTTAAGAAAGAAAATGTACCTAAGACTGTTTTAGAACCCGGCATGGACACTATAAGTTTCTGGTATTGTCATTCGGGTTAATTAATGTTCAAGCTACATTTATGGATTTAATGAACAAAATGTTTAAGTTATGTATTGAATAAGTTTATAGATGATATCCTTATCTATTATATGAGAGAAGAAGAATGTGTAGAGCACTAGAGGACTGTGTTATAGACACTATGAGAGCATAAATTGTATGCCAAACTGTCTAAATATCAATTTTAGCTAATTGGAATGTGTTTCGTTGGTCATGTGGTACGTAAAGATAGTATCAAGGACAATTCTTAAAAGGTAAAAGCATAAATTAATTGGCCTCGGCCAATTAATGTTCTGAGATGGTAGTTTCCTTGGAATAGAAAGTTACTACAAGAGATTGTAAAAGATTTTTCTAAGATTCCAACTCTGATTAATTAATTTGATCAGTAAACAAGAGAAGTATCAATAGACTTATAAATGTGAGAGTATAGTTTCTAGACATTCAAGCTTTGCCTCATGAGTGGTATAGAGTTAACATTATCATCAGTGGATGATAATTTCATAGTATACTGTAATGATTCTAGAATTGAATCGAGATGTGTTATGGTGCAAAATAGAAGAGTGATTGCATGTGCTTCTTGATAGTTAGAAAACCATAGGATAAACTAACCGATAGATGACTTGGAAATGGCAGTAATAGTTTTACATTAGATACAATAGAAGAATCTGAATCTTCGGCAACGAAGATGAGTTAATTATTAAAGGATAGTGACTGTGAAATCTTTTATGGTTCGAGTAAAGCTAATGTAGTGGCAGATGCTCTTAGTCAAAAGACTATGGGTAGTCTAGCTCACATCTCCATTGTTAAAAGAACACTGATTCGTGCAATGAATGAGTTAATTGATATGGGTATGGAGTTAGATTTGGATCCCAAGATAAAAAATCAGGCTCTAATAGCCTAATGTCGGGCTAAGCCATTGTAAATTGATGATATTAAAGTGACACAAGATCTGGATCCATATCTTGTGAGGTTAAAGGAAAGATGTTCAAAAGGGTAAAGCCCTAGAGTTCATAAATGAGGATGATAAATTTAAAAGTGATAAACAGTTATGTGTGTTTGATATTAATGAACTTCAGGAACAAATTTTAAGAGAAGTTCATTATTCTTCATACGGTGTACATCCTGAAATTTACCAAGATGTACCATGATTTAAAAGATGTTATTGATGACTTAAAATGAAAAGAAAATGTGGCTAGGTTGTGTCTACAAGCTTAGCATGTCAATAGGTTAAGATTGAACATTAGAAGCCATTGAGTTGATACAGAGGATACAGTTACCCGAGTGGAAATGCATTATGAAATATTGTAATTAGATTGACAAAGTCTACTCATTTTCTTGATGTTAAGACTAATTATGATGCAGCTCAATAAACACAGCTATATGTTGATTAGATTGTAAGGCTTATGGAGTGCCTTAAATGATGATATTTGATAGAGAAACACAGTTTACTTCTCAATTTAGCAGAAGTTCCAAAAAAAAAAAAGCTATGGATACACCACTATGATTCAGTACAGTGTTCCATCCACAGACAGATGGACAATCAGATGAATGATACAGACATTAGAAAATATGTTAAGTTTAAATGTTCTGGAATTTAAAGGTTACGGGGATAAGTAATTGTCACTGATTGAATTTTCATATAACAACAGTGTTATTCTTTTATCGGGATGGCCCTATATGAGACACTTTATGGTAGAAAATGCCGGTCTCTGATATATTAAATGGAACCAGATGAGAAACAGTTAGAAGGTCTAGAGTTGATAAAAGAGACAATGAAAAAGATGCAAATTATCAAAGAACGAATGAAAAAAAAAAATTGTTTTTAGCAGACAAAAGAGTTATGCAGATATGAAAAGAAAGGATGCTTATTTTGCAATTGGTAATCCTGTTTTTCTTAAATATCACCTATGGAAAGTGTTATGGGAATTGGCAAGAAAGGAAAGCTGTCACCGAGATATGTGAGACCATATGAAGTACTGAAAGGATTAGCAATGTAGCTTACAGTTTGGCTCTTCCTTTTAGTATGAACCATGTTTATCTAGTATTCCATATCTTACTGCTATGAAAGTATGTGTCAGTCATGTCACATGTATTGAAAGAATAAGATATTGATGTTAATGAAGAAATGCCATATGAGTAAGTACCAATAGAAATTGTAGAGCAATAAGTCCAACAATTACGGAATAAAAAGAGATTTCAATGATAAAAGTATTATAGAGGAATCAGGCTATGAATAAATGAATATGAGAAAGTGAACAAAATACAAAAGCCAAGTATATGTTCTTTTTCCAATACTGAGACGTATGTGTATTTAAATTCGAGGATGAATTTAATTGAAGGGGGGAAGAATGTAATACCCTATATAAATGCATAACAGGTTTTAGTGAATAAAGTTCTCAGTATATAGATTAAAATCATCGAAATGACCAATAATAATTTTAGAAACTCAGTTATAGTGAAAACGAGAAAATTTTTCGGAAAATTGTCGGTACCGATATTGCTGCTGTAAAAATAGCGGAACGGTCAACAGATGAATTTCTAAATTTGGATTGAGGATAAATGATAATGTATATTCATATGTGAATACTGTAAAAAGAAATATAAGAAAATAATTAAGAACACTGATAAAGCAAGCAAAATGGCAAAACCGTGAATAAATGGTACTTTCAGTGAATAGTGAAATTTTGGCAGTCCGAGTTTTAAAACGGCTCTGAAACTATTTTTATTAATTAATATTAATAAAAATATAATGTTTAAACACTCATTTTGAATTCCAATTCTCGACGAAATTGTCGGAATAATTTATTGAGCGAAAAAAGATCAAAAATAAATTTCAGAAAATTTGAGGACCAAAAGTATAATTTGCCTATTTTGTCCTACTATATAAAGGGGACTTAGACATTTTTTGGCTCAAAATTTCTGCCCATTTTCTTCCTTTGGTCGTAGCTCCCATTTCTTCCTCCCATTTGATTTTCTTCCATTATTTTGTGAAGAAAAGTTGTTACAAATCATAAGCTAAAACCATACAAACACTAATTTACCAAAATCAACCATAAAAATTCAAGAAAAATTGAAGAACAAGCAAGAGTGGATTTCGGCCATTTTAGGGTTTTTTGGGTAAGTTGGTTATTTATTTGATTTTATGGTTTAAATAGGTTAATTAGATGATAATAAGATTGGATAAATGGTTTAATTGCATCAATTGATGCATCAAACAATTTTTCTCAATTTTCAAACTATAATTCAAAGTTGTGTAATTGGAAATTGAGTATATATATTAGGATGTGTAAATTGGCTATATAATAAGTTAATTGGGTATTAATCGATGTTTAATTGATGTTCGTTTCGTTGTAAAAAATTTATTCGGAGAAAATCGCCGATTTTGTCCTAAACCGAAGATTTGAGGAATTGGGTAGCAAATCCATTGTGCTTGGTGATTTGGAGTGTTAGGTGAGTCTACTATGCATCAAATTACTTGCCCTAATTGATAAAATGAAATTTAGAATCCAATTGTGGAAATTGAATTATAGCCGAACCCTAATTTGTGCAATTTGCCTAGTTTTTGTTCATATTGTTGACTTGTGTTTCCTTGTCTATTTGGTTCAGTCATTGAAGATTATTGAATTGTGATTGTTGCCTATAAATTGCTTTCAATATGCTTGTTCATTGATATTTGGGGCAAATGTCGATATTGCACCAAATTCATGCCGAAAAATCCGTAGGCCAACTATTTGAATGCCACCGTCGCCAGCAACAATGACATGCTAATTGCGTTAACTTTTTGGTCGAAAATGACCAAATTATGTTTGTTCCCATTTTTTATCGTTAGATCTTTGGTCATTATTTTATCAATTATTATTGATGTCTTATGGACTTTATGCTCATTAACTTGATTCTAATGAGTTATTGATACTTGTCTTGCTATCGATTCTATTGATTCTATTGATTGATTGATATTGAGTCTATTGAGCTGGAGGATGCCATTGTTGCATAATAGTATCCATTGATATGTTATATCTTAATATTAATCCTAATGTGTCATGACAGAGCTATCGATCCGACAAGATAGTGGGAAAGTACTGTCGGCCTTGTGCACATTATATTATTGGTACCCTAGCTAAGAAAGGTTATAGTCCTGGCCATAAAACCTGATCAGTCTTATGTTTACTGATGTTGATATACTGGAGACCTATATGTTCACATATGGTCCATACTGATTACTAGAGATTGTATAATGTCATACAATCCATCCCTTTATCTATTTTTCTTATTGTACTGATCTTATGATATCTATATTGGCCTATTTTGGCACTTCCTGTCACTATTTCTATAAATTGTTTATATCGAGCTTTTGATTTCATTGGGTCTTCTGTTAACCTTATATTTATTGGCGATGCATATAGATTCACTGAGTATCTTATATACTCACCCTCTCACTGTTTGCCCTCTCAGGTGCAGAGTAAGAGACAGATTCCTGGTTATATTTTCTCTAATGAATTCTGCAGTCTGGTAAAGACAATGTATTTAATTTGAACATTGTATCTTTATATATGTATATTAGATGCTCCATGGGTATTGTATAATGGTATAGACTAATTGTTTATGTAAGTATATGAGACATTTTGAAGTATAAATGTATAAGATTATGAAAGTTACAGAATGAATGACAGAGTGACAAAATAAATAGTGTTTATGTGAGTGAATGGTTATATGTATTATTATGTGATTGATGATAGTTATGAGAGATTGTTTATAGATATGTTTCCGCTGCAATATTATTATGGAATGAGATTTGCATAGTATGAGATTGATATGGGTTCTACGGGTGCTGGTCGCCATTGGCATCTTCCATGCCCTAAGACTTTTGCGGTCCGCGAAAGTGAGTCGTGACATGTTTCGTCACTTTCCGCTACGGTGGCTCGCCTGACAGTCATCATTGGCAATGATGGCTCGTCGGACCATCGCCACTGGCGACAATGACTCGCCAGACAGTCATCGTCGGTGATCCACCACCACCCACACCGCCACCGCTGATAGTCCACTACCACTTCTAACTTCACCGCCACTTTCATCGTCACCAATTTTTTATTTAATTTCAATTTCAATTCCAATTTTTTTGTGCGAAACAACCATTAGAATTACAATTTCAATAAAGTTCTAATTCTAGAGAATTAGAATTGGAATTGAAATTCTCAATTCCAATTATAATTCCTTATCCCCAAACATACCCTAACATAAATTGAACAGAAGGCAACCACATTTCCTTTATTCATTTACCGTGCTAATGTTACAATTGTACTATGAATGATAATATACAAGACAATAAAAGGCAACATTGCTAGATGTAAATAGACGTAATAATCTTCAACAATAATCTTTTAGCATATTATTATTATATTTATATTATTATTTTATTTTTATAAATATATATAATTTATTAATATGGTGACAAAATATCCATAAATAAATAAGAAATATTAAATTAAAATTTTAAGAGGAAAAAATTTATGTTGAAGAGAATCGTGGTGATAATATATTATAAAAATAAATAAAATAATACTAGACAATAACATAAAAATGAAAAGATATAAAGGAGAATTTTCTATTATAATTTGATGTGTTATACAAAGAAATGACCTCTATTTATAGAGCATATATACACCGTAAGTTATAAATAATAAATAGTGTAATAAGTAGTGTGATAGTTGAAGGTAGGAGTGGAAGCTAAATTGACCGAACCGATCAAATCAAATTGAAATCAATAATTTCACAATTTATTTGGTTTGGTTTAAAAAATAGAATAAACTAAAAGTTCGGTTTAATTTGTGGTTTGAGCATTTTTTTTTCGGTTTATAATCGAACTAAATCGAAGTTTTATATATATAATAACCTGACAGGATCAAAGGGGCAACCAACAATAATGAAATTAGTATTGAAAACAATATTAATGAAAACAGAAATTTAAAGATGAACAGATATTTTATATATTGTTGTTGTGCAGGATCCTTAATGAAGGCAAATACAGAGCATACGTCTGTTACTTAAAATGGATGTTTAAAAATTTGAATTATAACAAATACCTTATATTGATGTTTGAAAATAATAAATTACAGAAATACTAATACAAAGGTTTGCAAGGATAAACTTTTAGCACCTAGAGGATTTTTTTTTCAAGAACTCTCTTTTTTGCTAAACTTAGTTCTACTTATTGTTGAGAAACTATCTTTTTTATATAGAGAAAATAAAGCAGACATGTTTTGAAAGAAAGAACCAGCAATAATATCATGTTTCTACTTTTTTAAACTTCACATGTGAAGACTATAGCTTTTCCTGTCTCTTTAGAAAAGTAAATGCATTTCACTGCAGATCTTTTATTCTTATCGGCTACTGTAGTGTCGGCAGACAAATTAGCTATTGTAGTGTCGGCAGAAATAAAACTTACAATTACAAAGATAGTAAAAATGATTTTTATCATTTTTACAAAGATAATGAAAATACAAAATTTAAATGATAAAATATTTTTTTTTACTCTTTTTTTCTCTCTCTACCTTAATGAGGTGGCAGAAAAACCTTTACATTGAATTTTTGAAAATCTACCTTTTAATTGGTGGTAGAATACCAAAACGTCATATTCATTGTAATCTCCTAAGTCAATAATAGGCTCAGAAGAAGAGTTTAAGCTGGAAGACATTGGTTTTGAAGAGAGAGAGACTTATTATCCAATATTTGTTGAATTATAGCATAAAAATCATCCTCAGTTTGTGCAGTGGCTAATTTTAAAAGACCAAAAGATCTATGTGCCAAGAAATTTATGGTTTCAGGAGGGCACGAAAGGCAATTGTTCTAACTTGCCAATTTTGGATAAAATTTTTTGTAATTCTGTTGTTGAAAAAATCTCACCATTTGACTTTGAATCTCCTGATGAGAATGCACTGTCCATCCTATGCATGATTATAATGGAAATACCAAATACATACCTAGGAGAGAAAGAATTTTGAACAAAAAAGAAGAAAAGGGTGAAATCTTTTTTCTATATTTGAAGGTTTGTAGTATTTTTTGAACAGTTCAAAACAAGGTTGAAGTTTTGGAATCATAGTCTCTAGAGTGTTTCTAAAATAATTCCACCATTGAATGAACCATTAGGGTAAGGTAGCAGTTTGAAAATTTTTGTGAAAGTAAAATAACCAAGAGTAGCTATTACCTTCATTTTGAATATAAAAAGAATTAAATCATATCTGCTGGTAATCCCAGTAGTTGTAAAGGTGGCAATGGTTAATTCTGGTATGGAGATCAGCTGGAAAAGTTCTTGATTTGTTCAAGTCTTTTCCCCATTCTTTTGGATGAAGAATGTTTTGAATGGTGTAGGTTGAATAGGATGGGTTTGGTTAGTCTGGGTGTTTTTTGAAATGTTTGAATTTGACTGAGCCAGTTACTTTCAAAATGGATAGGTAATAAGACTGTGAATTTGTTTTGTCTCATGGTTTGAAATACCATCCTTTTGAAAATAAATTTGAAACTGCTTTGGAGGGATTTTCTATATTAAATCCATCTTCCATTGTTAAAATATTTTCAAAATGATTTTTCTCCAAATATTCGTTGGTTTTCAAAAACTGTTTTTTCTTTGAAATAACAATATCAGAAACATTTGGAGAATTTGAAATATTTTGAGATAGGGTTTTGGAGGGAAAAACCATCTCATTTTTTGAAATAGTAAGAATTTTTTTACCTTTGTCCTCTCTTGAGGAAGAGAGTTTTGAAGAGAAGCCTTGTGATGCTTGAGCCTGTTAGACTTTTTGAAGTGCTAGAATTAACTCTAGACTCTAGGTGAATTGTTCAACCCAGTTTTGAATTTGGACCTCCTTAGAAATTTGGCCCGGCTTTGTAGTATGTTCCTCCTCAAGCATGTCAGCCCATGACTTAATGGGTTGGGCAGAGGAAGGTTTTGAAGGTTTTAAAGTTTTTTAGGCTTGGTTCGAGACCTCACCTTTGTTTGAATCTTTATTTGGGCCTTTGCCCTTGTCTTTGGACTTTCTAGGCATTAGGGCCTATTTTGAAGAAATTCTCTAGTTAGAAAGTCTGGTATAGAATTTGTATCTCCTTTTGTATATTTAATTTCAAAATCAAATATAGAAAGGATTGCTTGCCATCGGGCAAAAATCTGTTTTGAAGCAATATTTTGAACATTTTTTTGTAAAACTTTTTTTGCAGATTTATAATTAATTCTCAAAAGAAATTTTTGATTTAAAAAATCACTTTGAAATTTTGAAATGCACAAAATAATTGAAAGAATTTCTTTTTTTTTATTATAGAATAATTCTTTTGACAATCATTCCAATGTGCAGATGTGAATTGGACTATGCATTCTTACCCATTTTGAAATTGTTTTAGGATTTCACCATATCTTATATATGATGCATCAGTCTCCACTATTTTTGGAGCTAAGGGATCAGCTATATGCAAACAGGGGATTTCTAAAACCTGTTGTTTAATTTTTTCAACAATCCTAGTATGCTGATCAGACCATGGTACTTGATTTTTTTCTTAACCTATCATGCAATAATTTTGCTAGACGGTTAATGTTTGGACAAAAATCTAAAATATAATTCAGACTTTCTAAGAACCTTTGCAACTGTGTTTTATCTAAGATTTTGTTAGGAAACTTATTGGCTATTGAAAGAATTTCATTCATTGTTTTATGATATCTTCTGGGAACCAAATCATACCTGATACAGTTGAGATCAATTCCTGTATCAAATAATGCAATTGTTTCCAATTGAAAATCATTTGAAAAAAATAATTTTGATTTGAATTAAATATTTTTGATAAGTGATTTCTCTTAAAACATTTATAAAATTCTCTGGAATTTCTGGAACTATTTTCAAATCTTCTAGGTTTGTAGATTTAAGATTTTTTAATTGATCATCTAAATCTGTTTCATTTTTAGAATCAATACTTAGGATTGAAATGAGATTTTGAAGACATTAAGAATCATTTTTTTGCTTTTCTTTAAGTTTTTTGAGTTCTGATTTTATCTCTTTAATCTATTTTTGAAGATCCTGAACATTTATTATAGGTTTTTTGATTTTCTTTCCTCTATCCAATATGGTTGTAAGGTCATAATTACTTCTACTGGTAGAGGGTAAGAGAGAGGGTCTTTCAACAGGCTTTGGTTTTTCTTCTAAAGATTTTAAAAGCTTGTCTAGACATTCTTTTTAGATTTGTGGATCATTAATATACTTAATTGCCTTAAGAATTGCTTCTTGACTTTTTGTAAGCATATTAATGATTTTTGAATTTTTATTTTCTTCAGAATCCATTTTAGAACTAGATTCTATTTTTGAACTGGAAAAAGAGTTACCTAACTCATCTATTTGAAGAAGTTTTTTATTTTCTGAAGAATTGAAGTATTCAAACTCAGAAGACTCAACTAAGAGTACAAAGATTTTATCTATGATTTTCTGATCTAATTGAAGTTCATGTTGTCTAGTATTCATTTTACAGAATTTTGAATTGTGTCCTTTCTTGCCACATTTGTAGCAAGTGATGTCCTTAAAGTCTGTCATAGGCTTGGATTTTGTCCTAAACTAGGACTTCTTGTAAGGTTTTGAATTCCTCTTAAAAGAAGAGGATTTTCTATAGTAAGTCTCATTTTTAGGTTGAAAAGACTTTTTATAATTTGAATGGGATTTGGATTTCATGCAAGAGTCTCTCTGTTTACTACTTTGATCACTACAAGGTTTTGAATCCTTAGTGACGTTTGGATTAAACTGTTGACAAAAACTACCTAGTTCCTCTGTGGATTGTTTCATTTCCCACTTAAGGTATTTTTGGAGCTGCAAGTCTTGGCAAATTCTAAGAACTTCCTTTTGGATTAAACTAATTAGTTCTCCATAGGTAAATTGGTCATAAGGAATTTGGTTACTAAATGCTTGTCTAATATAATTTTTGACCTTTTCTCCTAATATTTTAGGTAGTCCTGCTAAGAATTTTTCTTTCCAAAAAGGTTGGTTAGAATCTTCCCTAAGCATTACTCTAGTCAGAAAAGTATTTTTGTAATTTTGAAAGTCACTAAGCTTCCTACACCTAAGGTTGCTAAGGAGTTTACTATTTTTATATTTGAGATATGAGGGATCTCCTATGAAATGGAGAGATATGAGTAGGATTAAGGTTGACACTGCATCTTTTACAGTGTTAACTAAATCATCTAGAAAAGGTGTCTCATCTTCAAAGGTTTTGATATAACCTCAGATTTATTGTTGTTGGCGTGGAGTTAGATAATAATCCCACCATCTTTTTAGCTGTCTAGAAAAATTAGCTATTAGGAGTTCAACAATTAGTTTATCTGAGGTTCCCAATTGGGTCATATATGCATTTGTTGTCATTGTCATCTGTTGAAGTAAACTAACGATGTTATATTCAGACATACCATCTAAGTTCCACTCATAGACAAATGAGGCATTGAATCTAGACTGAACTAAGATATTGGGTCTATTTTCTAGCCCTAAGTCTGGAGCTATAATCCTAATAATAGGATTCTACCAGGTCATTCTACTGATTTGAGGAATTTCTTCCTATTTGAAAGCTTCTTCATCAGAAGTTGCTTGGTTTTGCTATATAGCACTGACGTTTCTGGATTAAGGAGTTTTAGGTTCTATATGTCTATAGGATTCAAAAGTATTTTGGGAAGTAGATGTTTGCAGTATCCTACTCTGTAGATCTCTAATGGTATGAACAGACTCAAGTTTATTGGTTTGAAACTGTTGTTGACTATTTTTTGAAATATTAAAAGGTTTGAAGACTGGATATTTAAGTTTTTTTATCTTATAATCCTATAGGTTTGGAAATAACAGTAGAGGAGACAACTGACTTTTGAATCTGGCTCTCTATCCTAGTTTCCTATTGTTTGAAGATTAGCATTTGAAAAGTTGATTTGAAGGACAATATTCTTAAGGTTTCTAGAATCTTCATCCTGAACTTTTTTTGAAAGGCACTGCTTCTATCTCATATTCACCATAAAGAATAGAAATTTTTCTAAAATGAGAGTGTTTAGACTGAATAGTTTGACCATATACCTTCCATTCTGGGAGTTTATTCCTAGAGGTGACAGGATTAACAAATTTGTTTGAATCTTTGAAAGGATATGCAATATTATTTTGATTTGCATAAATTTCAAACCAATCAAAAAATCTGATTTGAACTTTATGCTCATCACAAAAAGCATAATATTTTTCTTGAATTTCATTTTTGACTTTCAAAAAGTTTTGAAAGAACTAAATTTTCTTTGATTCATTATTTTTTGAATAAAAATTTTCATGAAGAAGTTATCAATTTGAAAATCCTTTTCAAGGACATTTATTTATGCTTCAATATTTTAGGTAATAGCAGAGGGTGTGGGAGAAGAAGGTGGGGACTCATATTCTTCTTTTTGGTTTGAAGATTGACTATTAGTATAAATTGGTCTTGGATATTTGTCTAGTAGTCAACATGTTGAAGTGTAGAGCTGGGTATTTCTCTAATATATCTGGGTATATCAGATATAGAATACCTTGGCTATATGATTTGAACTATTTGTGCAAGTTATTTTGAAGTGTATGGGGCATATATGATAGAGGAAAGTTGGGATACTTTTCCTATGTCAATAGTTGAAGAGGTAGACGCACTGTCAGAAAACTTGGATGAAGTTGATTTTCTAGCAAAAGTGAGTTTTCTACTACCATCAAAAAATTGGGTTATATTTCTCAGGTCTGAATTGGGTTCAATCTGTTTTGGGGCTTCAGGTTGGATAGCTCCTTCTAAAGTCCAATCTTATGGCAGGGTAATGTCTTTCCATTGAATTTTTCTTAGAATGACAGTGTTGGCTTTTGAAAGGTCAGTTTGAAGCAAAAGGGTTTCTCCTTTTGATGAGTGTTAGATATGTTTTGAGGCAAAAGCAGAAATCATTGCCTTGTAATAAATTTTAAAAATTAATGCTATTGGAATGGATCCAGCGAGCACTTTATAGTTATGAGTCTTAATTAAAAGTACTATACTCTTTAAAATATTTTTATCATTTAAAGAGCTAGTTATGTTTGGATAACAATTAATGTTGATTGGTCTTTTGTTAAGGCTGGACTCTATAGTTCCAAACAAAGAATCAATAAAGTTGAAAAACCTAGTATATTTTAGGACTGCTAAGATTTAGGTATCTAATCCTTCTCTAGTTAAAGGTTTAATACCTACCTGGACTAATCCTATATATGTGTACTTATAGGATCTATCCCTATGTTTTTGAAGAGACTTTGAAGAAATAAGTTGGATTTCCTTAAAGGGTTTTGAAATTTGAATGTCTCCTTCCTCAGTTTTGATTATGAAATCATATTTGAAGAGTTTTGGAAAATTTTGAAGATTCACAAATTTGTTTTTATTGAACCCTGGGAATATCCCAATTATCAATCTGTTTTGAAAAATCTTCAATATTGATCTCCTCACTATTGATTATCCTTTTGAACTTTGAAGAATCAGAAGCAGAAGAGTTTGAAAGAGATGTGGTTCTACAGAAGAATGGATCTCTAGTATATCTGGGTATATCAGATGTAGAATACATTGGCTGTATGATTTGAACTGTTTGTACATGTTCTTTTAAAGTGTATGGGGCATATATGACAGAGGGAAGTTGGGATTCTTTTCCTATGTCAATAGTTGAAGAGGAAGATGCATTGTCAGAAAACCTGGATGAAGTTGATTTTCTAGCAAAAGTGAGTTTTACACTACTATCATAAAATTGGGTTATATTTCTCAGGTTTGAATTGGGTTCAATCTGTTTTGGGGCTTCAGATTGGATAGCTCCTTCTAAAGTCCAATCTTATGGTAAGGTAATGTCTTTCCATTGAATTTTTCTTAGAATGACAGTGTTGGCTTTTGAAAGGTCAGTTTGAAGCAAAAGGGTTTCTCCTTTTGGTGAGTGTTGGATGTGTTTTGAGGCAAAAGCATAAATCATTTCCTTGTAATGAATTTTGAAAATTAATGCTATTGGAATGGATCTAACAAGCATTTTATAGTTATGAGTCTTAATTTAAAAGATTAACTCTTTAAAATATTTTTATCATTTAAAGAGGTAGTTATGTTTGGATACCAACTAAACCTGATTGATCCTTTGTTAAGGTTGGACTCTACAGTTCCTAACAAAAAATCAGTAAAGCTAAAAAACCTAGCATCTTTTAGGACTGCTAAGATTGAGATATCTAATCATTCTCTAGTTAATGGTTTAATACCTACCTGGACTAATCCTATATGTATGTACATACAAGATCTATCCCTATGTTTTTGAAGAGACTTTAAAGAAAGAAGTTGGATTTCCTCAAAGAGTTTTGAAATTTGAATGTCTCTCTCCTAAGTTTTGATTGTGAAATCAGTTTTGAAGAGTTTTGAAAATTTTGAAGATTCATAAATGTAATATCTACCATTTTGTAGTGTATTTATTGATTTTGTATGTTTGGAGAATTTATTAAATTTTAAAATGAGAATGTTGAGAATTTTAGGAAACTTTTATTTTTGGATGCAGCATAATTCAGTGATGATGATTTCATATTCTTAAAAACATAATTTGGTAAAGTGTAAAACATAAAAGTTGTTAATTTATATCTTATCTACAATTCTATAAAATGGTTTGGCAAAATTCTGTATATGTAATGAGTTGTGTCTATTTGAGTAAGGCTGGTCTGGTTGAGAGTTTTTGCAGGGATGCAGTATTTATTTGAAATTACTGGGAATGACTGATGTAGAATTAGTTGAAGTAGTGAACATGAAAAATGTTCCTTTATATGTTGAGATGATGCCTGTAAAATTCCAGAATTTTGGATAAGTATATCTCAGTGGAGAGTGATTTGTATCAGGGCTATTCGGTTAGATTTTGAGGCAAGAGTCTAGGTGACTTTTGGAGAGTCACTATGGTTTGGGTGTTGCTTATTTTGATTTAAAATTTTGGTATGTTGTGTTCCTACCTGTTAATTATAAGTGACAAGAAGAATTGATAAGTTTGGATAATTGCAGCTCATTTACGAGCTGGCTAAGTGGGGAATGTTCAGGCAGGAAAGTTAACTTAGAAGTATTGGTTATGGCGAGCCAGCAAAATGCGAGGAGGCATTTCGCGGACTGGCAATGCGAGGTGGCATTATGGTGAAGTGGTGAAGAGAAAAAGCGAAGAGCTAAGGCGCGAAGGAGCGAAGAAGCGAAGAGGCGAAGAAGCATTGCCGAGGTGGCATATGCGAGGAAGAGTTACTAGAAGAGTCTGGCGAGGCAGCATACGCGAGGTAGCATATGCGAATTAGAATGTGCGAGGCAGCATTGCCGGATCAAGATTTGCGAACTGGAAAGTGCGAGCTGGGAATGCGAAGTGGGATTAGCGAGCTGGCTTAGGCGAGGAAGCCTTGCCGAGGCAGAATGGCGAGCTGGTCAGCGTGTTTCTGGGCAAAAGTTTATTTAAACCCAATGAAACCCAGTAGCGTTTTCACGATTTTCTTTCTTTCTTCCACCGAAAGTTTCAGTCCTTGTCTCAGATTGTTCCATTTTATATTCTAAGGCATTAATACTTAGATTAATGCAATAGACTTCTAGATTAGTCTATATTAAGGCAGA
>CANXYC010355712.1:0-52444 GCA_948193065.1 Aleurites moluccanus
CATGGTACTGTTTTAGTGGCATGTAATTATTATGTATGTTTGATGCATTTTGGATTTGTATATAAGTGTTTGGCTTGGAGTATAAGTTATTAATTATATATAGTTGATCATAATTGAGATTATGTTGAATATTGAATTATGGATGAGCTTGAGATATTGTGGAGATCCAGAGGGATCTGTTTATTTGAGTTGTATGGAGATTGATTATAGAAGTGTTTATTATGTGTTTTTAGCCAGGGCATGCTCCTTAAATAGAAGAGATGCTGCCCGATTTTGTTTGTATTGCTTAAGCTATATTAAGCTGATTTGTTTATGCATGCCATATAGTTTAATTAATGGGTTCTTCGTGGTATTGGTAGCAATAGCATCACCCGTACCCTAGGACCGTCATGGCTCCTAAGTTGGACTGTGACAATTTGCGTATTTTCTAAGGTAATGTTGATCATACCTTGTTCATTAAGCACTCTAATCGGAAGCTTACTCTGCTGATTGTCTATGTTGATGATATGGTGGTGACTGAAAATGATAAAGAAAAAATTATATGTCTTAAAAAGTTACTGGTTAGAGAGTTTGAAATTAAGGATTTGGGAAACCTGTGATATTTTCTTGGTATGGAAGTTACTAAATCATAAAAAGGGATCTTAATTTCATAGTATATCTTAGATCTTCTAGAAGAAACTGGTATGTTGGGATGTAAGCCAGCAGATTCTCCTGTTGAGGCTAATCATAAATTACAAGTTGGCTTGGGTGATCTAGTGGAGTTAGAAAGATACCAGAGATTAGTAGGAAGGTTGATTTACCTTTCACACACTAGGCCTGATATAGCCTATGTCGTGAGTGTGGTTAGTCAATATATGCATGATCCCCATAGCTCTCACCTTAAAGCGGTGTTTTGTATCTTGAAATACCTAAAGGCTGAACCAAAAAAATGATTACTATTCTCTAAGCATGGTAATCTAAAGTTAGAAGCATATACAGATACAAATTGGGCTGGGTCCCCTAATGATAGAAGATCAACATCTGGTTATTGCATTTTTTGTAGGTGAAAATCTAGTTACTTGGAGAAGTAAAAAACCTAGTACAGTAGCTCGCTCAAATTTCGAAGCAGAATATAGAGAAATTGCTCAAGATGTTTATGAGTTACTTTGGCTAAGGAAGATTATGGAGAATTGCAACTGTCAGAAAAGAATGATCCATCCTTATTCAGTGATAGTAAAGCTACTATTGGGATTGCTCACAATCCAGTTCAACATGATCGAACGAAGCGTTTTGAGATTAATCGGCACTTCATAAAAGAGAAAGTTATGCAGGGTATGCTGAAACTTACTAATGTGACTTCAGATAATCAAATTGTTGATATGCTCACTAAATGACTAAATGACAAACAATTTCACAAGTTAATTTTTAAGTTGGACATATGCAATATCTACGCATCAACTTGAGAGGGAGTATTGACTTGTAAATATTCATTAACATAATTTTAGGAGTGATTGTTGTGATTTTATATTATTTCCTCTTTAATCTCTTTCCTAGTTTAGAGTTTAGTGTGTGTATAAATGTAATCATGTACAAAGGTTTAAACAGATTGTTGGCCCCCTTGGGCTTGATGCTGATTTTGATGATAACAAAATAATATAAATGTGTTATTTGTACTAACATTTTGTTAGAATTGGTTAAGGCATGAGAAATCATGACCATTGCTCAATTATAGGTTAACACATTCAAAAGGTCTTGAATGACATTTAAAGAGAAGTCATCAAATGCACATGCTTAGGGGGAGCATACTTGGAAAAGTGCAGAAGACAATTCTGGATTGCTGATATGTCTCGGGTGCGACAAGTGGAAGTCGCGAGGGCGACATGGGTAGTCACAGGCGTGAAATTTATTCAAGAAGAGCTCAGTAAATCCAGTGGCCTCGTACCAAAATCGAGTATGAAGTCGCCGGCGCGACTCGAGTAAGTTAAAGGTGTGACACTGGAAAACTAACAAACTTACACAGAGTTCATATTGATGCCAAATTATGTATAAATTGGGAGATATTAGTAGGACAAATCAAATATGGATGGAAATATATGAATTTCTAGTTTTAGGAACAAAAATCGGATTGAGTATTTGATATTGGAAAATAAAGATATGAATTTTAGAAGGAATTATGCTCAAGCTAACAGACTAGGACAAAATAGATGGGACAAATTGAAAATGTTGCTAGGAAGTATAGAAGAATAATTTGAGTATGCAATTATACATGTTTGAATCTCTGGATGTCTAGTTCCATATGGAAAAATAATCAATGATTTTGAGTTCTATAGAAGGAGAAATTGAAAAATTAGTGAAGCATGCTCAAACTATCTTTCAGATTTGAGCAAGAAAATGTTATGATTTTTCAAGATATGAAGATGGATTATTTTAGAGTTGAGTTAAACTACAAAGTTAAAGTAGACATAAAGTTTTCAATACAAAAAATAGTGTATTATTTGGAGTTGTATAACTTAAGATACGATAAAATTAAATTACTACTCTGGCAAGGATAAAAAGTTGCAGGAGCGACTCCTGCGATTCAGACAACAAAACTAACAGTTGAAAAGTATTGTAACTGCTATATTTTGGTTTTCAATGTCCATAACGGCTATATTTGATGCAAGGCTATAAATACAAGATGGTATGAAGCTTAGAGAAGTTAGAAATCAAGAGAATAACAATTGAGATCATTGAATTAAGTTTTTGCATTAAAATCATTCTTGTATATGGCTTAGAGAGTCTATATTTGTAAAGCATCAATTTGTGAGCTTTAATTTGTAAAATCCTTAAGTTCATTAAGACTCATGGATTATTTGAGAGTTGGGTAAACTCCAAGAGAAATTCTTTCTCTTCTTCTTTTTGTATTTCTTTAAGGGTTTGAGTGTGAGCCAAATAGGAAAACACTTGTAAAGGTTTTAGTATGAACCTTGAAAACACTTGTAAAGGTTTGAGTGTGAACTCATAAAACACTTGGGTTAGATCTTGCACCCGTAAAAGGATCGGTTAAGGGAACTCTCAAGTGTGATCTTGAGGAGTAAATGTAGTCAAAGTTGTCGAACCACTATAAATCCTTGTGTTCTTTCTTCTTCCCTTTCTTTTCTTCAATTAAAGTTTTAATTTGTTGTTAATTCCGCAATAAACCAATTCACCCTCCCTCTTTATTGCCAAAGGGACTAACAATTGGTATAAGAGCTTGTGCTCTTTATTGAGGATTTAACCATCCAAGAGTTTATCCTATGGCAACATATAAGAGTTTTGCAGATAGAGTAGATAGACCACCATTTTTTGTGGGTAGCAATTATAGCTTTTGAGCAAATAAAATGGAAGAATATTTAGATGTTTTAGATGAGGATTTATGGGGAGTTGTAAAAGATGGCTTACTTATTATAAAGCCTAGGAATTTATAGCATGAGCATGATTTGAAACAATTTGCCTCAAACATTAGAGCCATGCAAATTCTTAAAAGCTCATTAAATGAGAATGATTACAATAGAGTGTCTTCTTGTGTTAGTGCTAATGAAATATGGAATTTACTTGATTCTACTTATAACACTAACACATCTTGTGATGTTGATGAAGCTTTAGATATAAGTACTTATACTCATCAACAAGAAGAAGATGTGATGAGCAAGAAGAAATGATACTACAATCAAAAAGAGATAATAGTATGGAATGCTTAACCTCCACAAGTGAGGAGGAAAGCAATGATGATATTGCAAACTTGTGCTTCATGGCCATTGATGAGTACACTACTTCTTATGAGGTAACATCAAATCCCTCAAATTCTATTAATGAGGATTTTTTATATGATGAGTTACTAGATGCATTAGAGACCATGTGCATTGATTTTGAGAAAATGAAAAAGAAAAAGAAAATATTCAAATGTCAAATTGATGATTTAAAAAATGAAAATGAACATTTGAATAATAAAAAATTTTCATTGATTTCCACCAATGATGATCTTGAAAAGGAAAATAAAAAGTTATTGATGAAATCTCAAGTTTGTGACGAAGTTTTGAAAGAGAATGAAATTCTTAAAAATGATTTAAATAGTCTAAAATCATCTCTTTCAAAACAAGAAAAAAAAAAAAAGAAAGTATGATCTTTAAAACTCCATTTATTAGACATCATCTTTCTTGTAATTCTCATAGTCTTAAGGCTAATACTTGCAAAAATGGTCATGCCCCTAATAAGAAAAAACATAAGCATAACATTTATAGTCATAACCACAAATTTAATGGATATTGTTATTCATGTAATGGTTATGGACACAAATCTTATTTGTGCAAAATAAAAATACATCATTCATATAGAAGAAATAATATGACATTTCATAAATATTATTCTTATTGCAATAAATATGGTCATATTATTCATGAATGTGCCATTAAATGGAAGCAACCAAAAATTAAGTTAGTTTGGGTTGCTAAAGGCACAAAGGCTAACCCCCATAGACCCAAAGAAAAAAGGGTACCAAAAGTGCATTCTTCTGTCTTTTCTATGCAAAAATTTTTAAAGAATAATGATGGAACAAAAATGGTCTATCAATCTCCACATGAGAAATGGTGCAAACAAAGCCTATGCATATGGAGCATATGAAAATGGAGCGGCACATAGACCATGCACCAAAGGATTTGAAGCATTCAACAATTTGAAGAGGTCAAATGCTGCAAAGAACTACCAATGGAGCAATGGTAGAAATCCATAATGGAGAAGAGCATGAGAGGTAAACAAGTATCACCCGTTACCCCTCTTGCAATTTAGTTCATTGATATGCCTTGAAATTGATTGATGGCATGCTAATTTGCTTAATTGTGTTTTGAAAATTTTTGTGTTGATGATCTCTTGTGTTCCCTTTGAACATTTTTTATTTATTAAGGGGGAGAGTTTTTTTTAGACTCTTTGTTGTGTTTAGCAATTTTTTTTCAGAGAGGGAGTGTAAAATATTTTTATTGATATCAAAAAAGGAGAGAAGTTATACAAGTGTTATTTATAAAATTTTTATTGAACTTTTTTGCATATTTTTTAAATACTTGTATATATGGTTTTGTTATCATTAAAAAGAGAGAGATTGTTGGCCCTCTTGGGCTTGATGATTGATTTTGATGATAACAAAATAATATAAATATGTTATTTGTATTAACATTTTGTTTGAGTTGGTTAAGGCATGAGAAATCATGACCATTGCTCAATTATAGGTTACCACATTCAAAGGTCTTGAATGACATTTAAAGAAAAGCCATTAAGTGCACATGCTTAGGGGGAGCATACTTGGAGAAGTGTATAAGACAATTCTGGATTGCTGGTATGTCACAGGCGCGACAAGTGGAAGTCGAAGGCGTGACATGGGTAGTCACAAGCATGACATTTATTCAAGAAGAGCTGAGTAGATCCAATAGTCTCAGACCAAAATTGAGCATGAAGTCGCAGGCGTGACTGTTGGAATCACAAGCGCAACTCGAGGAAGTTGAAGGCGTGACACCGGAAAACTGACAAACTTGCACAGAGTCCAGATTGATGCCAAATTTTGTATAAATTGTGAGATATTAGTAGGAAAAACCATATATGGATGGAAAGATATGGATGTCTAGTTTTAGGAACAAAAATCGGATTGAGCATTTGACATTGAAAAATGAAGATATGAATTTTTGAAAGAATTTTGCTCAAACTGACAGACTAGAACAGAATAGATGAGACAAATTTAAAATATTGGTAGGAATTATAGAAGAATAATTTGGCAATGCAATTACACATGATTGAATCTCTCGATGTCTAGTTTCTTATGGAAAAATAATCAAGTGATTTTGAATTCTATAAAATGAGAAATTGAAAAATTAATGAAGCATACTCAAACTGTCTTTTAAATTTGAGCAAGAAAATGTTATGATTTTTCAAGACATGAAGATGGATTATTTTGAAGTTGAGTTAAACTACAAAGTTGAAGTAGACATCTCAAAGTTTCCAACACAAAAAACAGTGCATGATTTGGAGTTGTATAACTTAAGATACGATAAAATTAAATTACTACTCTAACAGAAATAAAAAGTCGCAGGAGCGACTCCTGCGATTCAAACAACAAAATTAGCAATTGAAAATTGTTGTAACAGTTATATTTTGGTTTTCAATGTCCATAACGGCTATATTTGATGCAAGGTTATAAATACAAGATAGTATGAAACTTAGAGAAGTTAGAAATTAAGAGAACAACAATTGAGATCATTGAATTAAATTTTTGCATTAAAATCATTTTTATATATGGCTTAGAAAGTCTATATTTGTAAAGTATGAATTTGTGAATTCTAATTTGTAAAATCTTTGAATTCATTAAAACTCATTGATTATTTGAGAGTTCGGTAAACTTTTAGAGAAATTTTTTTTCTTCTTCTTAGTATTTTTTTAAGAGTTTGAGTGTTAGTCAAATAGGAAAACACTTATAAAGATTTTAGTACGAGCCTTGAAAACACTTATAAAAGTTTAAATGTGAATTCATAAAACATTTGGATTTGATCTTACATCCGTAAAAAAATCAATAAAAAATCGATTAAAAAAACTCTCAAGTGTGATCTTGAGAAGTAAATGTAAACAAGTTTATCAAACCACTATAAATCATTATATTCTTTCTTCTTCCCTTTTTTTCTTAAAATTAAAATTTTTGTTAATTCAGCATCTTGGTTGCAAAAGAGATAACACATATCAATGAATTTGAAAATTATTCTCTATTTTCAACAAGATATAATCTTTCAAGAATGCCAGCCGGATTCATGTAATTTATATCATTTGAAAATGTTAAGCCATATCAACAATCCATCAGGCATCAGCTGTCCACACAACAGAAAATGTATCTATTTTGTCCATTTGTCCAGCAGTTCACAAATTGAAAATGTATCTATTTTTTGGTCCATATTTTTTTCTTAAAAAAGAAAGACAGTTCAAGCATCCACAGATAAATCCACAATCTACAGCCTAACTCATCCCTTCAACAAATTTATCATCGTCTTTGGTTCCAATCAATTGACTGATCTGCTCGACTGAGGCCATCATTCATGTATTCAACAAATTCATCAATAAGATACGGCCAAGCACCCTCCGCATCATAATTTGATAGTGCGGGGTCCACTGTCTGCACAAGAGAAATCAATCACTAGCAAGAAATTGATTTCACCCAGAAACTTAAAGCACAGAAAACAGGTACGCCCCACACTTTTTCCAGGACAATAATATTCTATGCACTATTTGCTGAATAAATCCTAATTAGACAACAATTAACAGAACATACTTGCATTTAAAAGCGTACATTCATCATGAGACGATGATGGTGGACCGCTTAAAGCACGGTTACATTGGAGCATGGATCGCTCCAGTACATGGAATGAAAACGGGAATCTAGAACGTTACCTATCTCAGAACATGGTAGGATGGTGGTAGGTTTCCCTGGATCATTTATTTGGAATGAAATACATTTCTATGGAATGCAGAATGTTTTTCAGATAAAAATATAAGTATAAATATAGGCATAATTTTAAGTAAATATGTGTACTAATAACATAGGCATATCTGTTTCATCATTTTTTTTTTTTCCCTATTTTATTTGCTTGGAACTCCCTCCGTTTGGAGTTAAAGTGGTTGGAACGTTGATTTTATCGTTCCAATAAGGTAACATTCCACAATCTGAAACGAATGTTGCAGAACATGATTCACTAAGGATATTATGTTTTCTCATAAACCTGGCTGATAGTAATGACAATAGTATCATATCATGACAGCAATGATATCAGGAAGGGTGATGCTTTGGATGATAATAAGACCGACAGTAAGCATTTTTATCTTGGGATAATTATTACTAATGCCGTATGAACATCTTTGGTTTTTTTATTTCAGTTTCTAAACAGACAAGTTATTCTAAGAGCAATTGACCAGAATTTTTGCCAACATAGACTATTTTGTCCCTTAAATAATATCACCCCGCCTCTCCTCCCCATTTTCTTTTCACTTCATCTTTTTATATCTTAATTCTTTTTTTTTTCTTTTTTTCTTTTTTTCTTTTTTTTCTCCTTAGTAAAACTTCATTTTTCCCTCTTCTCATGCCTATTAACCTTTTGATTCTTTGTTCTTGCATTTTCTAGGTAATCAAACAAGGTTCCGTTCTTTTTTATTATCATGTTTTCTTGGAAACCATTCAAATTTCTATTATTTTCCTTGCATTTCCTTGACAACCAAAGGGAAAACTGTTGGATATTGATTTGTGTGTGCATGTAAGAGACATTAGAGAAAAATGTTATAATTTACTAGTGAAGATTGAAGTTTCAATTTTAAATAAATTTAAGTGTAAAAGATACAATTTTTTTTAATGGCAGTAGAGATTAGAGGAGATTTTTTTTTTTTTTTTTTTTGTAAAGAAAAAGGAGAGAGAATGTAATATAGAGGAAAAAGTGGAAGTAAAGAGATTGCTGGAGTGGAGAGGTGCAGTTTATGTGGGGTAAAATGGTCAATTTTAGCACTCCAGTAGATTATGGTCAAATGCACTTTATTAGAAAAACTTTATCCATTCAAACACATGATTGCAAAGAAAAAAGTTAATATGCTAAAATAGAAAATCCAAAAAGTTCAGACACCATAAATATACTTGTCCTTTTTATCTCTTATCCCTTTTTACCATTTTTTGCATAATGTTGAGAGGGAGAAAACAATAAGCTTTTTAGATCATAGAAAGATTTCCATGCACCTCCTTTGTATTGATTAATCATTTTCTTTTTCCTTCTATTATGAAAGAAAGAAACGAAAATTAATAAATGAGCATCTATTTTGATGTTTGGTATCTTACCCTGGTAAATTCCAATAGTTGAGACCAAGTGTCCCTAGAGATTGCTTTATTATGCCGAGCCTGAAATGAATGCCAATTAAAAATTAATAATAAGACAAAATAAATAAATTATAAATAGACAGTAGAGGTACGCTTTTTAGTTCACAGGATCAGTCCAACCAGAGTTGTTCAATATAACAAGTGCATATTCATATAGATGATGGTGCAAGGAAAACCATATTGAAAAATATTACACAAACCTGCCAGGAAATCATTGCTCGGCAAAAACTTAATGATGAAATCTTATGAAAACAACACCTCTATAGAGAAGATGTTCCCTACAACACCTTTTATGATGCAGAGCACAATCATACAAAATAGAGTTTGATGAGTCAACCTAGGAATGCTAAGCTTGAGTCTTTAGTTACCTAGCACCAAGCACAAGATTGAAAAGAATCTCACCAACTATTGGCTGAATAATTTCTTTGAGCACATGAGCAAATCTGACTAAAAAATTAGGCCGCACAGACCCCAAAGTCAAAATACAACCAGAGCCTAAGACTGATTACTCAAGTAGAAACCAATCTTTACTTAACCAGACAATTTGAAGTGGAACATCTAATTAGTAACTTTTGTGACTTTTTATGATATTCATCTGTATTCTCCTCGATAGAATATATTATAAATCCCTAGATAATTAGTAACATTATGTACCACTGCATTTAACTAGCAAATACAATCTCTCGCTGGAATTAAATGGTCATATACAAAGTGGATACGCAATTTGGCGAATCACTTCTCTCTTTCTAAAAGCCCATTACATGTCAATAACAATACAATAAGATTTAAGATCAATGGCATAAAATTATAATCTGCGAATAAAATTTTTCAATTAGTTAGAGATTGTCTCTAATGGTGCTCTAGTGTTGGAGGGTAAGACAAGCTTGTAGGGGAAGTCCAGTCCCCCCTTGTGTTAAGTTGGAGCCACAAATTACAACCAGATGACAAATAATCAGTAATTCAATTTTAAAACACAACAAACTTGGACATGTTTAAGAAAAATATTAAAAAGAATGTTAGATCTTTAGTGTTCTACCATGCTCATTTTAAAGGGTACAAACAATTAATTAAACTTCTAATATTGTTTGTTTGTTTATATGCAAAATTAAATTATCATATTGCAGTTTGCTGGTATATAGCGCCCACTACACTCTTTATATAGCCCCGCTACTCAAGTTTATCAAAGGCAAAAGATATGAGAAGAAGTCTTATAGCTCCCGCTACTTATTAAGTAGCGCCGATTACTCATCAGTAACAGCCGCTATAAAAAGATCCAGAAGACATAATAGCTGAAAGACTTCAGCAGCACCCCTTACACGTTTTGTAGCCTCCGCTATAGATAAGTAGCGCCCGCTACCTAGATAAATATCGGCCGCTACATATGTTGAATTTGAGTAACAGCCACTATATACATGTCACAACCGCAAGCTTCAAGTTCAAGAGATTCAAAAGCTCAAAAGTCAAAAGAGCAGAAGAATGGCACCCGCTACAAAGATAGCTCTATTTTGGAGAAATTGAAAGAAGCATCGCTCTCACTACATGTGAAGTAGTGCCAGGCGCCACTTATTAGAATTCACCGCCGCAACATGAAAAGTCATGGCCGTAAAGTTCTTTTTTCCAGGAAGAGTAGCTCCCGCTACTTGGTAAGTAGCTCACTACTCCTTGTGTAGCCGCCACTACATTTCGAAAATTGACAAAAAAATAACCGTTACAAGTACAAAGATTTACATTAATTTCACATTTAATGCACCCAAACAACTCTTTTAAGCTGAAGACTATTTATATGAGTTGGTATGAAATTAATAGAGTTACAACAACTATTCATAGTGCATTAATTCATATATTTGAGCATTCAAATGTTCTTAAACTTGATATTTGAGTTTTCTATTATAAAGAGAATTAATTGCTAAATTTCAAAGTTGTTGAAGGATAATTAATTTTTGAGAGTTGGGTAAAAATAATTGGATAATTTATTTCTTATCTCTTATAATTCTTTAGTGTTGTTTGTGAGCTTATTCGTAAAACACATTGTAAAGTTTAGTGTGAGCCAAAACACTTTGAGATTTGATCTTGAACCTATAAAAAGGATCAAAGTTAGTAAAATACTCAAGTGTGATCTTGAGCAGTAGACGTAGGCTTATTTTGGCCGAACCACTATAAATTTCTTGTGTGAATTTTCTTTCCTTCTTCTCCTTATTATTTTTAAGTTGTCATTAATTTTTAAAGACAATTAGTTCACCCCCTCTTGATTGCCAAAGGACTTTCAATTGATATTAGAATTTTGAATTCACCTTTTTAAAGATTTTATCATTTCAATTGGTATTAGAGTTTTGAATTCACCTTTTTAAAGATTTTATCATCTAGGATTGAAGATCATATGACAAACCAAGCAACTGACAACATTAAAGGCAGTTCCACCATGAGACCACCTTATTTCAATGGCACCGACTATCCTTATTGAAAAAATAAATGGAAATCTATATGGATAGTAATGGCAATAATCTTTGGGATACAGTTGAATCGGGTTATACGGTTCCTACAAAAATCGTTGATGATGGAAGTCATCAAACCAAAAATTAAATGGATACTGGAGGAAAAGAAAGCAAATAGGAGAAATCGAAAGGCAATGAACACTCTTTATCGTGCTTTGAGTATAAAGGAGCATGGCAAAATCTCTTATTGCATTTTGGCAAAACAAATTTGGGATACTCTTGAGACCACTAATAAAGGAACAAATCAAGTTAAAGGTAAGAAGATTCAAATTCTTACTCATGAATATGAGCTCTTCCAAATACTATCCAATGAGAAGGTATCCAAAATATACAATTGTCTAATGGTGATTTTAAATCAAATAAGGAAGCATGGGAAAAATTATTTTAAAGAATACATCAATTGCAAGATCTTAAGAGTTCTATCCAAGAAAGATTGGGAAGCAAGAATTGCTTCAATTGAGGAAGCCAATTACTTGAGTACCCTCTCAACCGACAACTTATTAGGAAAATTTCTCATACATGAAATTACTTTATCTCAAAACAAAATTGAAGAGAATAATAAAGGGATAGCTTTTATTGCTTCTAAGAAGGCTCCTTCAATTGATAGTGATGTAAGGGAAGATGATGAAGACATGACCTTACTCTCCAAAAGTATAAGAAATCTTATTCTTAGAAAACACAAGAACAAAAAGTTATTTGAAAGATATGAGAAGCATAAGAAGTCCAAGGGTAATCAAGTGAAATGCTTTGAGTGTGACAAATTTGGTCACATAAAAGCAGATAATCCAAAATTGAAGAATAAGAAAAGCTTCAAGAAAAAGGCATTGCGAGCCACTTGGAATGATTTAAGTGACCCCGATAAAGAGAAGTAAACTAGTAAAGATAAAGTAGTCAATCTTTGTTTTATGGCAATTGAAGAAGATGCATTTTTAAGCAATGTTAGTATTTCCGATTTTAACTCCAATAATAATGTCATGCAAATTATGAATACATTGTTTTCAAAATATCATAAATTGCAAAATAAATATGATAAATTGAAAGAAATGTCAATTGAAGTCTTAGATGCTTATAAAAATGAAATAAATGATTTAAGTGCATCTAATGGTGAATTAAAAAAAGCTATTGACCTTAGGGACCAAAAATACAATAAGCTAAAAAATGAAAATTACTTGTTAAAAAACAAGTTAGACTATCATAATTATTGCATGTCCAAACTTTTCAATAACAGAGAAAAATTGGATGAAATACTTGAGTCCCAAATGTGTCCTACAATTAAATATGGACTTGGTTATAATTGAGGGAATGCCCCATCAACATCTAAGAATACATTTGTAAAGACATTAAGCTCATATGCTAGCATTGATTACATGTCTCCACCTAAAAACGCTAGGCCTAAAACAAATGTGCATAGGCATGTCATGTCATGCATAATTCTCATATTGGAAAATTAAAAAATGCATATTCTAGATCAAAATCAAAAAATGATTATTGGCCTCAAAATCATTCCAAACCATATCATAGGACAAAATCTCAATAAAAATATAATATTTATTTAAAATGTCACTATTGTAAAAAATTTGATCATTCAAATTTCAAATGTCATATTAGAATTATGCATTTAGGTTATATTGACGCTAACCCCCAAGGACCCAAAAGTATTTAGGTACCTAAAAGTAGATAAATTTCATCATTTACAAGTATAATTGAAATCCACAAGGAAAGAAAATTCAGGGAATTTGGATAGTGGATGTTTAAGACATATGACCGGTAATACAAGTCTTCTCTTAAACATGGAAGAGAAGAAAGAAGGAAATATAACATTTGGAGACAATGGCAAAAGTAAAATCATTAGAATTGGGAAAATTAGTAAGACCGATAAACTCTCGCTTGAATGTGTTATTGGTTGATGGATTGAAACATAACTTAATTAGTGTTAATCAATTATGTAACATAAGAAACAGTTTTTTTTTATTTCTAAGAAATGTTGTGTAAAGCGTTTGAAGGAAAAGAAATTTTTTTTTTTGTCGGTATAGAATTAACAATGTTTATATGATTGATATTAATAACATGCATGATGATAATATTGATTATATGGTTTTTTTATGTGATGATGCATGGATGTGGCATAGAATACTTGGATATGTTGAAATGAATCACATTGATAATCTTAAGTCTAATGATATTGTAATTGATCTCCTCAAGATTAAGTTTCACAAAGAAAAAATGTGTGAATCATGACAAATGAGCAAGCAAATCAAAAATTCTTTTAAAACCAAAAATGTTGTTTCTTCTTCTAGATCTCTAGAGTTTTTGCATATAGATTTATTTGATCCTTGTAGGATATCTAGTGTTGGAGCTATACAATATGCATTTGTCATTATTAATTATTACTCTAAATTCACTTGGGTATTATTCTTTGCTTACAATGATGAAAGTTTTAAGGAGTTTTAAATATTTTACTAAAAGAGTTCAAAATGAAAAAGATTTTTATATCACATCTTTAATAGGTTATCATGGAAGAGAATTTGTTAATCATAACTTTAAAACCTTTGCAATGAAATGTGAATTTTTCTTAACTTTTCTGCTCTTAGAACTCCCTAACAAAATGGAGTTATAGAAAAAAAAAAAAAAATAGAACACTTATTGATATGGCTAGAACTATACTCAATGAAGTTAGTACTTTTAGGTTGAAACCGTCAATAGTGCTTGTAACATTTCAAATAAAATTTTCATAAGAACAATTTTACACAAAACTCCTTATGAGCTATGAAATTGAAGAAAACCAATAATTTCATGTCTAAGAATATTTGGATGTAAATGCTTCATATTAAACAACAAGAATAATCTTAGGAAATTTGACTCCAAAATGGATGTAGTTATTTTCCTAAGCTATTCAACTTTTAACAAAACTTATAGAATTTTCAATAAAAGAACTTTAATTGTTGAAGAGTCCATGCATATTACATTTGATGAAACTAGTCCTTTTGATATGCATAATAATGACATATTTAATCATGTACATGATTCATTCATTGACCTAGAGCCTCTTATTGATTCATCTTCAAAGAATCTTAATGACCTAGAAATGCAAAAATGTTAAAAATATGTTTTAAAACTTGTTGGCACACACTCGGATGGAGTTTTTGTATAATTTTTCTAAAAAATCTCATTCCTTCATATTTTTATCTCTTGCACTAGAAAGTTGTTTGTCACCATCAAAAAAGGAGAAATTGTGAGAACTTTAGTGTTCTAATATGTTCATTTTGATGGATACAAACAACTAATTAAACTTCTAATCTTGTTTGTTTGTTTATATGCAAGGTTAAATTTTCATATTGCAGTTTGCTGATATGTAGCGTTCGCTACACCTTTATGTAGCCCCCGCAACTTAAGTTTATCAAAAGAAAAAGATCTGAAAAGCAGTCTTGTAGCTCCTACTACTGGATAAGTAGCCCCACTACTTATTAAGTAGCGTCCACTACTCATCAGTAGCAGCCGCTACAAAGAGATCCAGAAAACAGTAACTGAAAGACTTCAGTAACGTCCATAACACGTTTTGTAACCCCCGCTATAGAAAAGTAGCGCCCACTTCCTAGACTAGTACCCGCCGCTACATATGTTGAATTTAAGTAACAGCCGCTACATACATATCACAGCCGCAAGCTTCAAGTCCAAGAAGTCCAAAAGCTCAAGGGTCAAAGGAGCAAAGGAGTAACGTCCGCTACAAAGATAGCTCAAAGACACAAAAGCGTTTGGAGAAATTGAAAGAAGCGTTGCGCCCACTACATGTGAAGTAACGCCCGCTACTTATAAGAATTCACCGCCGCTATATGGAAAGTCACGACCACAAAGTTCTTCATTTCACGAAGAGTCGCGCCCGCTACAAGTCAAATAACTATCACTACTTACTATGTAGCCGCCACTATACTTCGAAAACTGACAAAAAAAATAGTCATTGCAAGTACAAATATTTGCATTAAATGCACATTTAATGCAGCCAAACGGCTCTTTTTATTTAATGCAGCCAAACGGCTCTTTTTAGTTGAAAACTATTTATGAGTTGATATGAAATTAATAGAGTTACAACAACTATTTATAGTGTATTAATTCATACCTTTGAGCGTTTAAGTATTCTTAAGCCTTATTTGAGTTTTTATTGTAAAGAAAATTAATTGCTAAACTTTAATGTTATTGAAGGGTAATTAATTTCTGAGAGTTTAGTAAAAATAATTGGATAATTTCTTTTCATCTCTTGTAATTCTTTAGGGTTGTGTGTGAGCCTATTTGTAAAACACATTATAAGATTTAGTGTGAACCAAAATATTTTGAAATTTAATCTTAAACCTGTAAAAAAAATCAAAATTAATGAAATACTCAAATGTGATCTTGAGGAGTGAACATAGGCTTGTTTTAGCCGAACCACTATAAATTCCTCGTGTGAATTTTTTTTTCCTTCTCCTTATTATTTTTAAGTTATCATTAATTTTTAAAGACAACCAATTCACCCCCCAGGTTGCCAAGGGACTTTCACAAAATTATATTTTCCAATTGATATAAATATCCTACCAGGTAACATTCAATGGGAATCCTATACAAAGGCATTTATGATGGATTGGAATATGAGAGCTACATTCACACAATTCAAATGCAAGTCGATATTTGTGCCACCAAAATCACAATTTGTAAAAACTTCAAATAACTCAAATAATAATCAAAATTTGGATTTATAACCTACCTGCAAGAATTGGCACCAGTGATCAACCAATGGCCAATGCTTTTCAGCGAATAGCAGTTGCCACATTCCAATAGCTGTATCCAATGCCAAAGATTTTTGACCCTAAAATTAACAGAACCTCAGTCAATGTCAGCAAAACATGGCATACCTGAAGCATTAACAAATCATCAAAGAATATAATAGATGGTCTAACTAAATAAGGATACTGATGGGGGCTATATTTGTTCACACTTGCTTTTTAGACGTGTACATACTACAGACATGTTCAAGTGGAAAGATAAGAATAGATATTCTCAAACAAAGTGGAAAGATAATATAATAGATATTCTCGAACAATAAATATTTAGAACAAGTCAAATAAAAGGGAGAAAATATAAAACAAGTTGATGCGTGGAATATGCAAATCAAAGAACATTTACAAGATTACAATGCTATGGCAATCTTATAAATAAAAAAGTAAGGCAAAAAAGAGAGGAACATTTGCTATTCCTTCTTCATCCAGGCTATTAGCCTATTACAAGAATAATATCAATCCTTTGCTACTTATTTTTCTAAACAAGAGTGAAAAAGTACATCAAAATGAGCATAATAAGTTCTCATGGAAAGAGAGAATTCGTCAGAAGAAATGTGCATATTAAAAGAGGAATATCCAATCCTATTAAATACTAGCTCAAGAATTCCTCAAAACAAAATCATAGGTAAAGCACCACAATGAAGCCTAGATCAAAATTTTATATCACAATAATTCATACAATTCATAAATGATACTCTTTTAAGGGCCCCTTTGGTCTTTCAAAATAAGAAACATAATGGACATTTTTCCACAAATGTCAGGTTAGACTGGGAATCGGAATATGAATTCCTTGAAGTGGTTTATTTTCTATAATAGTAAATAATAGTCAGTTTTTCAGGTTGGGTTTGATCATCGGCATTTTTTTTTCGCCCATAGTATATAGAGCATATTAGAAATTCACACTTGTTAGACATTATTAAACACTCCATTTTAAAAAGAAAAACAAAATAAAATTAGATGTAATAAAACAGATAAATTGTAGGACTTGGGGTAGGGGGTGGATGTACTGGAGACAAACAGCTTCAAAACAATCAGAGTACAAGTGTACAACCATATGCAAAAGCTATAGACAGCTGTATCTGGACATTGCCAACAGATTTAAAAAAATAAAAAAAATAATCTTGCAGCCAAC
Organism: Aleurites moluccanus; assembly: GCA_948193065.1. NCBI lineage: Eukaryota > Viridiplantae > Streptophyta > Magnoliopsida > Malpighiales > Euphorbiaceae > Aleurites > Aleurites moluccanus. The sequence goes on from CANXYC010355712.1 coordinate 17,311, forward strand.
CCTTAACCTTCTTATTAAGCATGCAATTCTTAACGAAAGAGCATAAAATGATTACGGTTTAGAATAGAAAGTAGTATACAATTGGAAATGGCATGATATAAAAGAAGAGAAGGGTTAAAACTAGGACTGTAAATTGAGTTGGCTAGCCTGAAACATGAGGTGTTCGGTCCAAAATTTTCAGATTGAGCTTTATGTAGATTGGCTTGGGCTATTTGATCAATAATTTTGAGTCAGAACTAAGCTTGGGATTAGATCAGTTTAGCATGAATAAACAAACTAGCCTAAATATATGTATATATTTTAATGTGTTGACTTATATTTGATCTCTCCAATACAATTATAATAAATATTGTTAAGCTTCTCATTCATTTATATTTTTCATAGAAATTATATTAAAATGAGTTCTCATAATAATAATGTATACTATATATATTTATTATTTTTATTTTTATTATTTTACTTTTATTAAATACATAAATTTATTTTAAAAATCATTAAATTCACACATTGTAGCATAGTATCTAAGAGAAGCGAATTTAAAAACTAAATTTAACAAATAAAAAGTAGATATGAAGAGAAAAAAGAAATACGTAAATGGGCAAGCCCTAAACTCATTGTGAGCTTCCGGTAAGCTTAAGCTTTAGTTTTAGCCAAAATAATCCAGACTAAGCTTGGGTTAAGCTTGAGCTTGCCTATAGCTTCAATCCAACCCGCCTGCCCGCCCGATTTCCAGTCCTAGTTGAAATCAATTCTAAAATAGTGATTTTTTCAATATAATAGTAAATAATAATGAGTTTTCAGGGTGGGTATGATCATCAACATTGGATTTTTTTTGTTCCTCCCATATCATATAGAACATATTAGAAATTCACACTTGTTGGACATTAAACTCTCCACTTTAAAAATAAAAACAAAATAAAATCAGAAGTAATAAAACAGATAAAATGCAAAAGGGCCTGGTTTAGGGGGTGGAGGTACTGGAGACAAACAGCTTCAAGAAAATCAGATACACAACCATAAGTGAGAGCACAGACTGCTATATCTGGCCATTGTCAAAAGGCAATTTTCAAGCTTCTTTCTAAACATGCGATTCTCAACAAAAGAACATAAAATGATTAAAATTAAGCATAGAAAGTACTATTCAATCAGAAATGGCACGATGTAAGAGCAGATAAGGGTTGAAATCAATTTCTAAAAAGAAGGGTCAGTTAAGAGAGCAACTTAAGTCGACTCTTTCATTAAAGTTGAGTTTACATTTATAACTCTTGCTCCTGAAACCAGACTTTTGAACAAACAAAATTAACTAAGAATAAATGCCAACTACCAATTCAATTGTACAGTGATACCAATGGCATAATACATTGCCTTTTACATGTTAGATAAGCAAAATAAAAATTACCAGGAAAAAAATATATCAGTTCATATGCATAAAACATGTACCTTTTCTTTTGCCCAGCCAAAAGCAAAGTCATATATCTCACGAAACTTTTCTGGACATTGGAAGAGGAAAGACCATATATCAACAAAAAAGCACAATAAATAAATCTCTTTGGAAAGTGAAAAAACATTTCAGAATTGTGCACATCAATACTAAAACTTCTCCAGAAATAAAATCTGTTGAATATAAAGTTCTTGACAGTTGCCTTGCACGTACGTTCATCTTTCAGCTCAGAACGCATGTATGGTATTCTTTCACAGAACTTCTCCAAAGAATCAATCCTGCCATCAAAAAATGTCATTGTTTCAGACATCACCAACCGTTAATTAGAAATCACAACGCAAACAAACTGAGAATATACACTACCCTAGTGCTTGTAATCCACTCATGAATTCCTGCTTGGAGAATTCACACATGGTGGCAGCTTTCATGTGCCATGAAACGACTAGCTGCAATAATAAGTAACTGCATGCATTAGCAAGATATTGACCTAGGCCACCAGTATACATGCTTCATAATATGTTGAGTTGATAACAAACTATTGTTTTGCATACGAGGCACACTGAAGTTTTATAATATGAGACAATTTAGACACTTCCAAATGCCTACTTACAAAGTCCATCAAGATGTACAAGCCTACAATGACACCAAAATCTAGGAGAGAGTCGAAAGAGACCAGAATCTAGACTTCTCTTTCTTCCTCACGGGTCTTATCACACCAAGAGCTTACACATTATAATCAACTCAACTTACCCTTGATCCCAAAATTAATTAGGATCGGCAATATAAATTTTTTGTTTCCACTCTAAACGTTTTTGAACATCATCTTCTAATAATTATAAGGCTTCTAAATCATATTGTATTCCTCTCTTCCAAGTTAGTTTAAGTCTACCCCTTTATTTCTTCCTCTCCTATATCATAATGTGTTCAACCTTCCTAATCGGAGGTATCCATTTCACGTGCCCAAACAATACTTGATTGTCATTGAAAAATAAATTAATTTATTTATTACTATCAAAATCAAACTCGAAAAAACTCGAAAAAGCTCGTGCTTGAAATCAAATTAGTAATTATTATATATGATATAAAATATATTTAAAATTATAAAAAATCTAAATACTCAATCAGGCTCACGAGCCGCTCAAGTCGAGTAATATAACACTCTAACTAGGCTCATTATTTGAACTACTCGAGCTCGAGCTCCTCGAGTCGAATTCGAGTATTTTACGAGTTGTACTCGAGTAATCAATGAGTAACTCAACTCGTTTGCACCCATGCACTTGACCATGTTTAAACTCCTAAATTTTGAACTATTTTGATTATGGCTTTGTGCCTAATAATCCTGCTACGTTATCAAAATGTTTTCTTTTTCTATTAGAAAATAAAGTTCATTTTGAAAGAAATAAATGAGCGGAGCACAAGCAATCCTCCGTCATCAAAATATAAGACATCAGAAATTAGTGCCTCTCTTCAGTAGGGCAAGCTCTTTACTTTGTGCTTTGCATATTAGGTTGTAAAACCTATGACATTATGGTAGAATAAACTCTACAATGTTCCACCACTCATAATTCTATTTAGGGAAGATCCGTTGCCATTTTGATTGCCTATCCAGTATCCAACAACAAAAATACCCACGCAAAGAGCAATATAGCAATTATCTTGGACTTCCTCACACTTCAAGTTTATCACTAGCTCAAATATGGAAGTTCCTCGATAAAGCCACATTAAACTTATCAATATTGGGATTCCCATACCTCCAATATGGAAATACAGACACATTTACTTCAATGATTGTATTTACTTTATCCCTTTCATGTTCCCCAAGAAAAATCCCAGGAAGGAAGGCCAAATATTGGTCTTTCCTCAAATCTTCCAATCGCTCAACCTCATATCACTTAAGCTTTTAAGGCAAGCCCCGCAGTAAATTAGGAAGAGCAAGGGATAAAGAAGCAAGACCTTGTTCATCTAGCTATAAATTTCCAGAGTTTTAAAAGATTGTCTACAAGACAAAAAGGAAGGCATGAAAGCATTTAATGGATACATACCATAACTATATCTTGAGGATCCACCTAACAAAAAAGCAAAAACAAATTGTTCAATAGTTATTTAGAACATGTACAAAAATCATATTCTACCTTAGGATGATACAAACACGTACCAAATTATGGAAATATTTGCACATCTATGAGATTCAAATTGCAGTATAGAGTTAACTCAAAACATATCCATGAAATTCAAACATTATAACCATTTCAGTCAGCATGAATTAACCAGCAATCAAAACAAATACCTGGAGGTCATTGCAAAGGAGAGTGATCCCATCAACCAATATCATATCAACATAAGGATCTGCAAAATAAATTAGACTAAAATTTTCTTAGTCAACAAGAACCTATTTGCATACACTAACATTTCCATGTTTCATATCATGAAATAAAAAAGTGCATTTGTTCAAAGTATGTAGTACAAAAACTTGTTGGGTTGCAGACCACTAACTGAGAGCCAGGAAACATTCTCTCAGTGCAGTCTCCACTTATAAATTGCTCATTCATACATAGTAAGTTTACATGTTTCAAACATGACAAGGTATAGGCAAAGAGTGATGTGCCTTGAAGAATCACTTGGGCATTGAAATTGAGCAAATAGTTTTGACAAACCATAATTAAACCATTTTGCAATACTTGTAATCAAATCAGGATTGCTATTAAAAATGGCAACCAATAGGTACATACATATATATGTCCCAATAATTAAAATGCAAATGCAGAAGAAAATAATAAGAACATAGCAATGGAGATATGCATTTCATCACCAGATTACACATTTGAACATTAGCAATTGGTGGTTCTTAAATTCATTTTAGCTACCATAATAAATCAAACCATCAATAACCAATTCTATAATCAAGGAAGTCAAAAAGGCCTATGAAAAAGTATCATGTCAGCTTACATCTTGGGTCATTCAAGTTGCTGAAAAATAATAGGAATGGCAGAAAAATTTTTAAAAAAATGGTATGAAGCGGAGAATGATTTCATTCCCAAAATCTTGGTCCTTCAGTAAGAAGTAGCTATGAACTATATCTTTCATCCTTTCACTATCCTCACCTAGTCCGTACAATGTAAACAAAGATAGGATACTAAGCGTAGATCGCTCCAGAATGTGGAATGAAAATACGAATGCAAAACATCCTTGTCTAGAAATATGGTAAAATAGGAGTAGGCTTCTTTCAAAACATTTAATGGGAACAAAATATAATTATTGGGATGGCAAATATTAAAATATCCCATAAGCATAATAACTTAGTATTTGTTTTAATTATATATATATATATATATATATATATATATATATATATATATTAACTACTTCGTGCATGTTTGGATTTGCTTTTGAGAGCCTTTTTTTAAGATATTAAAAAACTTGTAATAAGTATAATTATTTATTATTATTGATTTTATGTTATTATTTTATTAAAATAATTATTTATTATTATTGATTTGATGTTATTATTTTATTAAAAAATTAACCAAGTATAACTTATGATTTATATTTATAAAAAATATAAAAGTCCTTTTTTGTAATTTACTATTCAAACATAATGTCAATCGTTGAATTACCAAACACTTTAAAATCAATTTCAATCACTTAGAGTTAATCGCTGACTGCCACCGCTAAACCAAACAGGCCTTTCAATACCTACTACATTCATACATACACACTCACACATATATATAGTAAGATTACAGTACTAATTTGCAACATAATAATATTAAGATGGGATCTGTGTGACTAAGATTGTTTGATTCCCCATTTATTGATGTTTGCTACATATAACCTAGATCATGGAATTGATAAGGCAAACTGGCAGAACTTGCAGTAACACAGGAAAGAAGAATAAATGAAGGAATCAAATAGATGAGAATAGCAGAAAAAGAGAGGAGAAGAAGAATACTCCAACATAACAAAAAACTAAATTGCAAAAACAAAAATTACGTAGATAATCCCATTTCCGTTCACTGCATCATGTGGTTTCACACCAAGCAAACAGGTTTGCAGGCCATTCATGATTCCCTATAGCCATGTGCATAAACAGCAATGCCTTTCACCATAAGCCAAGGAAATTTGCATGGAAAACATTATCTTTTGTACAAAGCATCACCATGTTTATTCTTCCACACCCTTTTCTATCTTAAAAATATTTTGTTCCCTTGTTCAATATCAAGTACCTAAACAAGTTCTTAACATCGAAAATTTACAAGAAATTATCTCCTTTAGTAACTTATGAAACTTCAATAAATGATCAATACATGTTGCTCAAACCCGATAGAAGACCACAATGAATCATTCTATTGAAGAGCTACAAAAATCAAAATTAACAAATACATATCAATTCAAGATAATGTTGGACATAGAAGCCAAGCAAACCACCAAATTTGTTTGATTAGGACTGAGCCGAATAAGAAGGATAATTAGTTCGGAGAGAGATGGAGCTCTTGTCATATATCAGACTAAAAAATCATAAAACCCAGTACTGTTGAAAGCAAGTAATTCAAGTCTAACCGCAAACCAAAACACATGAAGGTAAAACTGCTGTAAAAAGTATATACAACAGCACAGCCATGAGGAGTCACAACAAGCAAAGGGTGACACTTGGAATTTTCCGTCACATACTAATTATCTGAAAGAGACCTCATTCAAAAGGCTCATTCAGGTTTTAGAACTAGTCACATTCACAACAATAAAATGGAAGAAAAATATTTACGTAGCTGACTCTAACTAGTCTACAGGTAATACTCAATCAAATGATTGATTTTACTGTATTACCTCAAAGGCTCCACTTTAAGTGCACAGCAGAGAGATAAGTCAGCAGATCACTGAGGCATACCTTTATATCTGTTGTAAAGCTGTTCCAAATGTCTAGAATCAGTGAATGTTTTAATCTGAGGTTGGCTGTAAAACATATCAAATGCTCCATCAAGATGCCAATCTCTGGCCTTCAAAGCCTGAAGGGCAGCTTTCTCACTGCATTTAAGAATTAAATATTAGAATTTCCAATTCCCAATCCAAATCAACATGGACGCAAGAAACAGGTGATACCCAGATCATGATCGCACAAAAACACATTATTATGTCAATAAAGTAACAAGATTGAGCCAAATATAATGAAAAATAAAAATATAACATAATACAACCTAAAAGTGAATGAACATAATTAAGACCTACGCCCCAGAAGTTGAATTAGATAAGAAGAAGGGCTTTGGCAATGAGTTCAGCTGCTCAATTGAAGCGGAGAAGCTAAGCTTTCCCCACGCAGTTAAGAAGCTGAAAGAGAAGCTATTGGGAATTCTCTGACGGGAATTGAGTCAAGGGTCATGTCAGGGTTATCCCTGTATTGTATTAGCGAGAGGTGGAACCCTTCTTTCTTAATCAGATGATTTCTCTCCTATCATGTATGATTGATCAAAGTCTGGTATGTAGGAATCAGAGTATCAATCGACTGGCATCGCCCTTCACTCGTCAACTCCTCAAAGAAAGCAAGCAGCAAGTCAGTTTGTGCATAGCATACTATCCCAATTCTTCTCCTCTAACGACCGGTCGAAGGGGAATGGGCCAACTTGAAACAGACCAATTCGAGAAAAGGGTCAAGATACGGTGCTACGGTCTCTATAAGGAATGCTTTAACCATTCAGCCACAGGTTTGGTACGAAAGCCCTCCTGGATCAAGTAAAGGGGACGATCCATCCATTTATTTGTATTTGTCCAATGCTTGAAGATCAATCGTCACAGGGGCTTGCTAAGCCCACAAGATCTTAAGCCACTGGGCGCTTCCGGTTAGGCTAAAGAAATCCCCCAAAAAAGCTTTCCAACTCATGTGAAGAAAAGGATGCTTTCAAGTGGTTCAGCTAATTCAATCCTGCCGAACGGAAAGGAAGCTTCACTAAAAGCAAAACATTCAAGAAAACCAGGATGAACTTACTCCTAGCTTAATGAGGATAAAAAAAATTCTCATTGGTGGGTGGACACTCAATTGTTAAAAGGCACGTCTCGATTGAGTTCAAGAAACAAGGGATTTCTGGCGTGTCGATTCTATATTTTCTAATTCAGTACCCCTATTATTTTAAACTGACAACTAAATCATCTGGTACAAACAATTTGAGCGCACCATACAATAAATGGTTGTTGGCTATATTTTACTTGCAATTGGAGAAACAAGCAAAACAGACAGAAAAAAAAGAGTAGATGGCGTAAGGAAAAGTGTTTCCCCAACTAAAAAGTAGAGAGTGATGCAGTCCTGTCTTCTTCCTCTTGAAATTCTTAAAATTTCTTCTTGATCTTGGGAAACTTGAGAATGGAAGAATCCAACATCTAATTTTTCCTTTTTTTTCTTAATCTTCAATTTGGCTCAAAAAAAGAAAAGATAAACAGCAGTTTCAAGTTGTTTTTGAAACAGCATTTAAAAGGGTACTTTTCAAAAAACCAGTTTCCAACCTCAGTGCTTAACAAACTACTAGGGATAATATTGGATTCAGATTTGCAAACTCATCAGCTGAAGTAGAAGTAACATGAACCAGAACTTGATAATTGGGTAATGGGAGGAATTACACATTGGAAGCAACATTTAGCTTGCAGAAGGAGAGAGAAAAACTGTCCAGATTTTTCAAAAAAATTAGACTTGATATGGGTAAATTACTAGATGCATTGGAGGCCATAAACATGAAAAGAAAAAAATTATATTGAGGGTGAAACAATGTGAAAAGAAAGCTCATAAAAGACATTTTGAGGGAGAAATCACATGAATGAATATCGGTGATGATACTTCTGTTGAGGAAGAAGAATTAGAATATTCAAGCAAGAAAGCCCTACACAAGGAAGCAATAAAGAAGAGGGTGGTGCCAATGCAAGTGGTAGTCAGCCAATAAGACCAACAACGAATTCGTCCAGTATTCAGAAACAACAAACAAGACAAGCTAATTATTAAGAAAAGCCTAATGAATGGATGTAGTAATTATGCTACCCCACCTCATCAACACTGAGTGAAAGGTCAAGACCAATTGAAGATGGAGTTAGAACACTAGAGAGATAAGAACTAAGCTACAAGTACAATTAAGACGACAATTTAAAAAGTTAGGGTCAAGCACGTGAATTTGCTCAGTTACTGCTCCCCTAGGTAGCATGGAAATTGAAACGCAAGAATGGATAAGTTATGAAACAAACACCAGGAAATGGTATTTATGAAAAAAGAAATATAGGAAATAGTAAAACAAGGGAAACTTATAAATATAAAAAATATTGGGATATTTTTATAAATATTATAATTTTTTATAAAAAATATAGAAATTGAAACAATTTTTTTTTTTAAGAATTGAAAGAGTTATTGATGAAAAATATCAAATTAAAGATATATTTTCTCAAGAAATTACAAAGACCCTTGGCAAAATAAACCCCATAAATCAAAGGAAGAAAATAGAGATCCAAACAGGAAGAAAACATATAGCCAAGAAAGATAAAACCTAGTGACACAATGGAAAAATTTAGAACAATTAGATCTCACCAATTAGGGCTAGAATAGAGCAGTCATTATAGTTGGAACAGAAAATAATTAAGGTTTTAACCTCTGATAAAAAATTGTGAATTGAAAATAAAAAAATATAATATTATTTGTCTAATAGAGACTTATTTATACTAATTGGGATAAATCCTAATCTTAGACTGAAAAGGAGTCTAATACCTAAAAAGGAATCCAATACTACTTAAAATACTTATTTAACAAGAAACCTAAATAAACATGGAAAAGAAACCTAAAGCAAACTGAACCAGGAAAATTAAAAAAATTCCTAATTTAAAAGTTAAACAAAAATAATTTCTAAATCCCATCTTCTTTTTCTTTAGCTGCATCATTCTCCTCTTGTTGGAAAAAACTCAGTCCTCGAGTTTTGTAGTACTAAAGAATAAACAAATGAAATGTTAAATCAGTGGCATGTTTAATACTCCTTACAGGAGATAAATTGTTGGCAAATTGTCATTAACCAATTCCTTGAATCCCTAGAATAGCTGCTGAATTTCAATGGAATATTAAAGTGATTTCCTAATATAGTTATTTTTTTATGGTTGGCTAATTAAAGCATATATGAAATCATTCCACTACTTTTTAAGTACCCATTGATTTTGTTAGTTCTATTATTTGTAGATTTCCTACTTGCCAACTACTTTGCCTCTTTGTCATCGATTATCATTATCATCACTCTTTGCAACACCAAGGACTCACCATATGCTTCATACACTAGATAAACATCAAGTTCCTCTATATCCTCATAGTCATCAAATATTAGTACTAATTCTTCAATTTACTCCATCTCCTCATTATAGTCATCAAAAAATGACTAATTCTTCAAAATAATTCTCCAAACTGGCTTCCCAATCCAAATAATCATCCAGACATAATTTTTCCACTCCACCATTCAAATCAAGAGCGTGTAATAACTGGTCCTCCAATCCACCTCGGACCGCTTGGTTTACAAGTCTAGTTTCATGAAAAGGGTTCATGTCCTCGACTTCTTCTTTTTCATCCTCAAGATTTTACAGAATCTCGAGTTGTTTGTGGTTGCCTTCCGGAATCTCCATTTGGGTTTCCACAAATTCCTGACACTGCAAGGCTTATACAGCCCAGGTTAAATCCTTAATCATTCTTCACATCTCAACCAACTGTGCTTATTTGGGCTGATTGCCTCTACCTTGTCCTCTACCTCGGCCAATCATTGAAAAAATCACAATTTCAAGCTCTGATACCACTTAATGCAACAGAAAAATTTAATGCAATTAGATCTCAACAATTAGGGGCAAGAATAGAATAGTGATTGCAGTTGGAACAAGAAAATAATTAGGATTTAAAAAAAAATATGATTAAAAATTGTGAATTGAAAATAATAAGAATACAATACTATTTGTTTGTTAGAGACTTATTTATATTAATTGGGATAAATCATAATCTTAGACTGAAAAGGAACCTAATACCTAAAAAGGAATCTAATACTAATTAAAATACTTAAAATACTTATTTAACAAGAAACCTAAATAAACATGGAAAAGAAACCTAAAACAAATTGAACTAGAAAAATTAAATAAAATTCCTAATTTAAAAATTAAACATACACCTAATCTTCTTTTTCCTTAACTGCATCAACTAGCTACCACTATTGTCTAAGAGAGAGGAGAGAGAGAGAGAGAGAGAGAGAGATAGCGAGAGAGAGAGAGAGAGAGAGAGAGAGAGAGAGAGAGAGAGAGAGAGAGACACAAGCAGCTAGTAACCGCCGCCAGGAATTTTGAGGCAGAGAGATGAGTGGTATATGTAGCTAAAACGAATTAGAGACAACAAAAGAAAGACCTAGACAGAGATTGTGAGTCTTTTTTTAATGGCTTGAATTTTTTTTTTTTACCATGAAGAAACGTGTTTTCAAGTATTTATTAAATTACAAAAATAGGCCCCGTTCTTTGGGTTTTTGTTTCCAAAACATTACCGAAATGCGATCCCATCAGTATTTCCATGCTTCATAGTTGCTGCCTAAATAATTCACCTAGATGAATGTGCATATTTCTTCTATTAAAACGACTTGCAAAGATAGGGGTGATTTTTACATATTTGGGTGCATCTCAACACTATTATCGAGAATCAATAAAACAAGATGTAAGTCTAAGCTCCTTTTTTAACATTTTCCCATCTAGAAGATCACAAAGAGACACATGTGGTTATCATGTGAGCAAGACTCAAAAACTAGATGATTACAATGATAGATGATATTGCTAGGATCCTCCAAGATGCTCCGTTTGGGGGTAACTGTCAATTCTCTCTTATGGTTAAAATATATCTACTATATTAATGCTTAGTTTTGATGTTGGAACTATTAATAATATGCATTTTCCAATAAATATCTATTATATATAGATTATAGTCATTGTAATTAAAAAAGAAAATCCAGCTGCAATTATGACAAAATTCATCTTTTTGTACAATAAAAAAAATTCATTGAAGTTTCACATTTTTCCAAATTTAATAAAAATAAAAAAAAGCAAATAATGTGATCCCCTACCCAATTAATCAGCACGGATTCACCAAAATCTTATATATGAATGAAATTCAATAGCAATAGCATTTGTAATTTACTAGGTTACCTTGCCCCTGTTATTGTCATGAACTGTTGGACTTTGTCACGATTGCCTCTACTTAATTTGTTCTGTCAAAAAAATAAAAAATAGGAAAATAAAAAAGCAAATCATAATTCTCAGGCTTAGTAGGTGTGAATTATAAGGACTGAATATGCAATTATCTTTTCTTTTTGTCAACTTACTCAACAACCACATAGCCACTAAAAGATGAAGCAAATAAAGTCAACCCACAAAGTTTGAAACTTCCAAACATCACCATAAGATTCACTCACGTTTATAGCACTAATCAATTACACTTTAAAACATAGAAACAATTTAAAATACTGATTCTAATGAAATTTCAAAAACAAAACAAAATAAACAGAATGAAAATTGAAGAACAATAATGTATACATATATATAACATAATTACAAAATACAGCTAAAATAAAATACGGCTAGAAACTAATCTATCAAAATACTGAAAATAGCATACAGCATCAGCAAGTATGGAGAAATATATGCATGTGTAATCTTATAAAGCTGAAAAAGCAAGTTAGAACTAATCATCTAACAACTTTTAAGCTCCAAAGATGATAAAGCAGTTTTCACTAGCCACAAATATTCGGAAAGAGAAGCTTTAGAGCAAGCCGGAGAATCTGAGACAACTTGGAGCAGCTACCCCCAACAACCCGAACCCCCCACCTGTCACCCTCCTCCCTCCCCCTTCTTTTCTTCCCCCCCTTCTCCACCTCTCTTTCTTCATGACACAAGCATATTGGCAGTTGCGTTTTTATTGGAATGTAAACTAGGTTTAATCGGAGCTAAATTTCACTCCAAAATAATGCTAACTTAGATAGAAATAAATTATTGAATCTAATATATATCATAATTTTAAAGGTCAATAGGAATATAAACACAAGATCAATGTATTATTGTTAGGGCTTGTACAATGAGGAAATGGATGCTCATTCACTCAAATTCGTATATTTTGGTTGCTAAGTGCACGCTATAATGCAGCTTTCCTTTTAGGAGCATATGTCAATACTATTTAAACTAATTTATACACCATAAGGATCTTAATGAAATGCCAAACTTGAATTCCTCAACCAGCTAGCTTATTTAAGCAACATAAGCATAGGATTTTTCATGTTCGGTTTTGGTATGGATCCTTTACAAAATTGCATCTTGCCCTGTCCAAAGTGCATACCCTTACAAAATAAAATATATTAATCTGATCTCATTATATTAGCATCAAGAATTTTTGTGGCTATATGGTGCTGATTTTTTGTCTCATCTTTGCTAGCACCGAAAACAATTTTTCATGTAAAAGAGAAAATCAATAATGGTGATGTACTCTCTATCATAAACTAAATTCCATTACAAATTAGCACGTGCCAATCATGCCATATTAGCATAAAAAATTCATGTAAAGCACCAACAAAAAATCAAACATAATGTGCATGATGCTCATTTCATGGTTCCATGATATGAAATAGCCAAACACGCATTTAACATGATGACACAAGATGCCAAATTTTATGAATTTAGATAAATTTCAATCTTAGTTGGGTTGAGATCAATTTCAATCTTAATATGCAAGTAAAATAAAGGACAGTTGCCCCTATGGATCGCTAAAATTACAGCAGAAGCCATCCATTTTTGCCTATAAACACAGAATTACAACAGTAAACAGAGTGTCAATTACCATTGGCATATCTCCTCCCTATAACTTAGAGCCTCACTCCCAATTCTCCCTCGAAGCTCAAATTGGCTGCAAAAAAAGCAGTATTCATACATTCAGCACTCAAATTTTTCATTCTCAAAACCAAAGAGAGTTCTTTTTCTTCCTTCTCTTCCTTGCCCCAAACACTCACGGCCAACCCATTACCTTCAACAGCTTTTTCTTTCTAATTTCGAGTCTCCCCCTATTTCCTCCATCTCTTTCACTAACTGCAGAATATGTAGCTAAAACACCATCACACAGCAGGAAGTGCACTACACATCCTATCACTATAACCCAAAACCCACAAACAACTTAAATAAAGGGGGAAAAAAGCATCTTGAATAGTCACCAGTAGTGATGCTGCAGCAAAAGCAATATATAAATAAGAGAAACAAGACAACGTAACTTGGGCAAAAATATCTAAACCATCGACAGATGCACAGCTAAAATACGCTACATAAAAGCTCAAATTTACTACCATATTACCATACATAGTAAGCACATGAAAAAAGCAATACGCTTTTAGCTGCTAAAATCACAACCACCAACCTATAAAAGCCACACATGCAATTTTTTTTTTATCTAAAAGAAAGATAACAAATACCATTTTGTTTCAGAGAAGCCGTATCAGAAATTCCTTCAGTAAAGTAAAGATAACAATCGATTCTCAATAGGCGTTCTCTCACAAAATCTACGCAACCAGATACCAAAAATAAATTAAGTAAAAATAGAAGAATATAAGAAATCGAAATAAAAATAGCAATGTTAATGTCGAAAAAAAATTAGGCAAAATCGGAGAGGAGAATAGGAAAATATTCTTTAACTGAAAGATGATTCTAGAAAAATTTGAAGAGATGATAATGGGAATAATAAAATTTTGAGAAAAAAATACGAGAAATGGATTGGGGATTTTAACTTGAGGTCGTGCGAAGTGTAGAGGCAGGAAAAGAATATTTTACTAGTATTGGATTCCGTTAACGCATTTCAATGGTGCAGATTGATTTTTAATCTCAACTTGCGGTATAGATTAGCTAGGGAAAGAAGAGTGAATGAATCCACTTCATCTTCGTCTTTATATTTATGGGCAGCGCTATTCTCCTCCCATTGTTTCATTTTCTTTTATTTTCTTTTCTGTCTCATATATATTTTTTATATAATTAATCGTCAAAACAATAAAAATGACAGAGAATCCTAACTGTATTGCCATAACCAAAAAAATTATAGCCATAATTTATTAAATGTGTGAATTTTTTTTATAAATATATCTTTTTTCTCCCATTATTAATTATGAAATATTTTTATGGATTAATGACTATATTTTTATAAAATAATCTAATATATTAAATTTTTTTTATTTTTTAAAAATATATTATTAGACCTTCCGTCCAATTTTGTTATTATTCAATTCTACAAGATAATAAAAAAATAAAAATATCATTACCTTTTATTTTTAATTAATTACATTATATTTTATTTTTAAAAAAAATTTAAGATTAAAAAATTTATTTTTATATTTTTTGACAAATTTTAAAATAAAAAATAAATAAAAATATTTTTTATTTATTATTTTTATTTTAAAAAATAATTTAAGAAGAAATTAAATTATTTCTTCTTAAATTTTTTAATACAAATAAAAAATTTATTTTCATATTTTTGATAAATTTAAAAATAAAAAGTAAAAAAATATTTTTTTAAAAATATTTTTATTTTTTATTTGTTATTTTTTATTTTCAAATTTTGATTTTTTAAAAAATAAAATAAAAATATTTTTATTTTAATTAGTTACATTCTATTTTTAGTTTAAAAAATATTTTTTAGAGTTAAAAAAAATATATTTTCATACTTTTGACAAATTTGAAAAAATAAAAATATTTTTAATTAAAAATATTTTTATTTTTTCAAATTTGTCAAAAATATGAAAATATATAAAAATATTTTTATTTTTTCAAATTTGTCAAAAGTATGAAAATATATTTTTTTTAACTCTAAAAAATATTTTTTAAACTAAAAATAGAATGTATCTAATTAAAATTAAAAAGTATGGACATTTCTGTCTTTTTACTACTCTTGTAGGGTTGACTAACAGCTAACTAACGACAAAATTGGATAGAAAAATCTAGTAGTATATTGTGACACTTATCAGGAGAAAGTTAATGTATTTTTGAAATGTCATAAAAAACTTAACGTATTGAGTCATTCTACTAGAGAAAATAATAATTAACCCCTATTTTTATTAATTTTTCCTCTCTATTCGAGTTACCCTTATTCTTTTTTTTTTCTTTTTTTTTTCTCATTTCTTTTTTCCTCTATTTTATATATATTATATTAAAAAGAGCTTATGGCTTTTATGTTCACCATGGCCAGTGATTTTCTTTTCTTTACCATTTTTTCTCTAATTTTCAAAAAAGTCACTACTTTGCATAAAATACTTTACAAAAATGTTTTGACATTTGGTTTGTTATGATTTGAATAAAACGATACTGGAGTTGGTTTTTTACTTTTGACACTAACTTTTGAATGAAATGAACAAGGTAGGGATTTGACTTGCATGATTTGCACTGAAACGAGACAGAAATCCATGATGAAATGGGATGATGATTTATGACTTTATCAGATATGATAGTCAGAATGAGGCATTTATTTTATTTATTTTTCTTTTACTTTTTCTTTTATTGCTTTAATTTTTTTTGAGCCGCCTTTTTGGGTTTTCTACTTAACTAGCAAGAGTCAACTAACTTTGGTACAAAAAATGATAATTTTATTATATTTTGAACTGTACCTAAAGTGGGTTGCCTATGTATCTCTGTAATACTTTTACATAATTAATTTCTTTTTCTTTGAGAGAATTAGGTCCTCGTATTTCTGTTTACATAACTCATTATACAAAATATCTTTTAAACTGATCTAAATTGCATGGATTCGAGAATTCATTCTCATCCAGGTCCATGAGTATGACTCCTCCGCCATATAGGATCTTCTTGAGTGTGTATGGACCAGCCCAATTAGGTCGGAATTTTCCCCTTAGATTATGAACCGGAGTTCTGATTTACTTCAAGACCAAGTTTCCTTCTTTTAACCCTCTGTTGGTCACCCTTTTGTTGAAAGTCTAGCAAGACTCTGTTGATAACCTTGAATCTGATACTAGGCATCCATCCTTTTCTAGCGTTCAGTTGATCATGATATCCTCTGATCCATTCCGCTTCATCTAGCTGACGCTCGCACATAACCCTAGCATATCAAATTTACATCTCAATGGGAAGAACTACTTCCATCCCATAAATTAGGGAATAGGGAGTTGTCTGTAACATCCTAAAATTTTCTCATTTTGAGCACAAAAAGACTTCATTTAACCATAGGAATATCATATGTGAATAATAGGACAAGTAGCGAAAACCAACCCCGACAGTTAAACAGGCACCTCGGTGCTTCGTATTTCGAGCGGGTTTGGAAGTGTATTTAAATGCACAATTGGAATCATAAGCTGGAGAAACATAATAAATATTGTTTCAGAATCAAAGTGGGGCAAAAAAATGAATAGATATAAGTTACGGGTGTGAAATATGAATATGTGAAGTGCGGGGAGAAAATTTGAATTACCAAAAGTCTAAATGGTATATAAAGCTTCTTTTTTATCTTTTTCCTCCACCTATCTTCATTTCTTCTTCTTCCTTATCCATGGCCGAAATTCTCTCTCCCTTCCCCATCAAAATCTTTCAAAAAATTTCAAAGGAAATTGATAGAAAACTTAGTAAAACATCGAATTAACCTAATCTATATCAGATTTGAGCAAGGAAAACAAGCAAAATTTAAAGAAGTGACCTAGGGTTTTTGCCATACCAAGATTAATAGGTAAAATTATTTTTTTACTTTATTTCTTAATCATTAAGAGTTAATAGTAGTAATTATTAAGAAATTTCAGTGTTAAATACATATTAAGGTAAAAATTTATACTCTAATTTTCATGGTCTTTAAGAATAATTTTGATAAAGTAAAAAATATGAAAAATGTTCCAATATATGTTAACTAGATGGATATAAAATAGTTTTTCAATTGAATATGTACGTTGTGAGATGCAACTAAGAAAATAGAACTTGCCCATATTGACTCTTATACATGAACAGGGTAAGTTTTAGATATTAACCAAATATTATATAGAGAAGATATTAAGTTGAATTTTGAATACATTGTAGTCTCATGTGTCTAATTTAATAAAGAAAATAATTGAAGTGATTGGATACTTGTAATTAGAGATATATGTAATTGAGTCAAGGCTGCCAGAGAAAAATTCTGTGTAATAAAAAATATTATAGCTATTGTAATTTGTTTAATTCATAGAGAAAATGATATTTGTTTTGGATGAAATTTAATATGAAGCTTAGTACATATGTTAGATAGGCCTCATAAAAATTTTAAATCAATATGATATTATTTGCTATGGTAAATGATTAATTTATTATATATTGTTCAGGTTGTCCAGTAAGTGAATGAGTGAGCCTAATCTGGCAAATTAGAGTTTTAAGGAGTTTTTTATCGAACCGACAGTTTATGAGTCATTTATATATTGTTATGCATAAATAAACCCTTATTTGAAATTTAGAAATCCATTAAGATATTGACGTCCTTGACTGAACCATTACCTTTGAAATTTTGATGGTTTTCAAGCCATAATTTGAACCATTTTTCTTGTATTAACATGAGAATTGAAATGTCCCCTGTATTGAGAGTATTGTGTAACCTTGGCTTCATTGAACTTGCTCTTTAACCAACCAAAATGATGCTTGAATGTTGCATACTAAGTTTTTGATGAAATGACCTTTGTAAGTTTTTGATGAAATGCTATTATTTTCAGCGCGGGTGTCTAGCTTTCTCGCCAGCGCAATTGACCTTTTTTGACAACTTTTGTACCTAACTCAAATTTGAGTTCCATGCTATTTGACTTGTCATTTGATGATCCTAAGACTTGTTCATTGAACCATAGTGATATTGATTGAATGAAAGAAAGCAAAGGAGTTCATTGAAAGTGTTATTGTACTATAATATTTTTATTGGCCTTTTAGCTTCTTTCTTCCTATTTGATGTATTAATATGACAGAGCTAGCTTACCAATGAGGTAGTAGATAAGTACCATCGACATTGTGCACAATGAACATTGTAACTCTAGTTGGGAAGGGATAAGTCTTAGCCATAAGGTATTGGCCTGCCTTATGTAATTCTGTTGACAATAATAAAAAATGATATGCATTCAAGATGCATTATCTGTTATATCTACATATTTATATTGTTCCATTAGCCTATCGATTTTATTTGATATTTCTATTCAGAGTGATTGTTCAACCATGACCATTATTGAGTACTTTGCTCCATTGTTGTGTTTATATATCTTTAACTAGTGTCCATTCCCATTTCCCTTGATTTGGACTTTTGGTATGCTAACTATGAAATTATTCATTGTTTACTAAATAGACCATTTGATTCTTCATTGTTCATGTATTGAGCCAGTTATTGACTATTTACTGAATATTTGTTATCTACCTAATCATAATGTATGGTAATATATATTTGACTCACTGAGTATTTTTATACTCACCCTATAAGTGGTTTAACATTTTTAGGTCAAGAATACGGGGTTCCCAAATATTCTTCTTTAGCTGGGACCAGACTATCTATTGTGATGTAAATGTCAAAGCTTATGTTTTTCTTTATATTCATAGAAGCTCTATAGTACTATATATAGATGGGTTAATGATGTATAAATAATAGATATTATTGTTATCCAAAGTATATAATGTATTATGACATGATGAGATTCAGTAATGATGATTGATAAATGAGATGAGATGATAAGTATAGAATTATTATCACAAATGTTGACTGATAGATTGAAGAAATTGATTATAAGACAGTGATAACAGGGAATGATAATAGGTTATAAGTAGGGGGTTCTATGGGTGTTGGTAGCCTTAAACTGTTCCCACATCTTAGGATCATCATGTTCCAAAATTGGGATATGACATTGCCCCAGTTGGGATGCAGATGGAAGTTGATTTTGCAATTATGATGTTCCCATGCAAATAGCCCTTAAATCCTTAGAATTTCTTAGAAAAATGAGTCATGATGTAAATTTTGTGCCAAAATTAATTAATTCTTTTTTTATCTTTATTTATTTCATTTTCTTTTTATGTCTCATTCTGATTGGATGCAAGAAATGAGAAGTCTGACAAAGAAAATAAAAGGAAAAAAGCAAGCCAAAATCCCAATCATCATGGATTACATTCAAAGTTTAAAAAGAAAGACCGAAAAGGTCTTTTACAAACTCATAAACTAGGAAAGGAAAATAGTGACTTGTATGACTTGGACTCTGTGAACACTGATTTTTTTACACCCCTCGGACTTATGCTAAGTCGAACGGCACTAACTGGGACCAAACCCGCTCACGGACAGACCCAGAACTGCCTCAGAATGAAGTCGGACCAGGACTGCCACCCTCTAGGCATGGCATTACCGCTAGAGGGGGTGGCGATGCCACCACACCCTCAGGGAGGCAACTATCATGCCCAAGGGTGGCAGTGTGCCTCTTTGCCACTGCTTCCGCCCTTCTTTAGCTCCTTTGCAGCCAGGACCCCCCGGCAGCGCCACCCCCCCCCCCCCCCCTCCGATGGCACCAACTCCTCTTCCTGGCAGTAGCTCCATTCCAAACCTATTTTTTCCAAATCACATATTGAAAAATGATGGGATTAAGCTTCTATTATAAATAGAAAGCCTCCTCCCACCTTCCAAACACACAAAAAATCATCTAGTTTGAGTTTTCACTATTTGATTTCACTCTCTTCTCCCCCATATACTTATTTATTCTTATTTCTTTAACTCTCTTTGAGTTTAAAGAAAAACTCTTTAGGGCGTGTGGAGCCCA
The DNA here is from genome assembly GCA_948193065.1 of Aleurites moluccanus. Lineage (NCBI taxonomy): Eukaryota > Viridiplantae > Streptophyta > Magnoliopsida > Malpighiales > Euphorbiaceae > Aleurites > Aleurites moluccanus. The sequence goes on from CANXYC010355712.1 coordinate 37,525, forward strand.
TTTTTTTAATTCTCTTTGAGCTAAAAAAGGACCAAACCTGAGGCGTATGGAGCCTCAAAATTGTTTTCAAGATAAAATCACTCTGTTGGTTTGCTTGTTTTCTTTTGAATTGTCAGATAAAAGACAATCTGACCGTCTTTCCGGACTTCAACCTATCCAAGGTGGAACTCCGATCCGGAAGGGAAATCCGACCGCTGCTTCTCCAAAGAGCAAGGGAGAAGATAAAAGACAATCTGACCGTCTTTCCGGGCTTCAACCGATCCAAGGTGGAACTTCGATCTGAGCGTGCAATCCGACTGCCACCTCCCCAGAGATCAAGGCAAAAGGTATCAGCCTATAAACTTCCTCTTTTCCTATTTTGATAGAGCATCAAAATGAACAACTCATCTTCTTTAGTTTGATAGAGCATCAAAATAAAGAACCAAAATATGATAAATTGGGCATAAAATCAACCATTCTTCGCGAGAAGAAAGAACTGCGTTGGTTTTGATTTCCATTCAACGGGATACGTAGACAAGCTGTATAAAAGCTTCAAATCCAAAAAAGACAAAAAACCATCTCTTTTTCTTTGATTATTTGCTTTATTTTATTTGTTGAATGTATTCTTTGCGGAATGTGTGATCAACCTAGAATCCATAAGGGCTAGTGTTGATATCCCCTATTTTGGGATTTTAAGGTGTAATAATTTACTTTTGTCGCTTTCTTTTGATTGTTTTACTTGATTGCTTGTATTTCAATTGTTCATCCATTTATTTACTTGCTCATGCATCTTATATGTCGTTCTTTAATTACTCATGAAAATCATTTTAAATTGAGGTTAAAATTAAAAGCCAAGTTCAATTGAAAATCTAGTCCCCGAATCCTCTTTGGTTTCAAAGACTAGTGCACTTTTTCTTCCTTTGAGATAAAATTGGAGTCAAAATGGGTTTTTACCTTAAATTTTTCCAATAAAAATAACTTAGGGTGGCAACTTCAAAATCAAAATCATTTTCAAATAAAATGCGCTAAGGTCATCTCCTCCATGTGAAATCGTCTCGAAATGAGCATTCCCGATTCCATTTAGTTGGACAGGACGAGGTTGCTCGGGCGAGGCCTCACAGACTCGAATGACTTGGACTCGAATAACTCTAGCTTGGCTTCATCCAAGTAGGCTATCTTCTCATAATGCCAATTTTGTAGGGGGGAAAGAGTGATCTGGATCAGCTTTATAGGGTCTGCTTCTACTCCGCATTCAATCATGAAAATTGGCTCAAAGAGAGTGGCTTCCATGTTTTCTTTCCAATCCTTCTCCATCATATAAATTGACTTACATTCTTCTAAGTTGAGCCTGACATCAAAGAAAATCTCAAACCCTGGGGTTAGTTTATTGGTTAAAGGGCAAAACCAAGGTTCAAGAAAACCACAATAAGAAAAATCTTCTCCTTGTTTCACAAAGTAACCATTTAAAATTTTAAAGTAGGGCGCATTGGCCAATCAAATGGTCCACCTTTTCTTCTAGCCTTAGCCTTTAGCTTAGCTCCCTTCTAAATTTCCTCCTCATCCTCTTTTGTGAGCTTATAGCCAAGCCCAAATGGTTGATTAGCTACAAGATAGTCATTGAATGACACTATCTTTTGTTGATTCCTCTCCAAACCTAGACCAAGAAAATAATTCATTTTTTTTCATAATGTTAGCCATAACTATGCTTCCATAAGGGTTAAAGTTAAAAGGAACCATCTCCTTACCTCCACCACCTTCGATGAATTGAATAGTGTCAAAAGAGAATTCTGATAATGGAAATGCAGAGGGTTCAAGCTTAATCTCCAAAATGGGTATTGAACTAGAGACCTCACTCTTTCCATGCATATCCCCTTTGATAATGACCATAAAAGTTCCATGGGGAAACTTGAGCTTTTGGTGAAAGGAAGAGGGAAATGAGAGGTTAAAATAGGCTAGAACATCAATTACTTGGAAAGGGATAGGTGCAGTCACCGATCCAATGGTCATATCAAAGGTAGCTACTCCAATAACTTCCCTTTTAGTATTATCATATGCCCTTATAATCTGATTAGAGGGTGTAAAATATGCAATTCTCAAACCCAAATAGCTAGCCACTTTTAATGGACACACATTTAAAGCTGATCCGTTGTCCACTAGTACCATTAGGATTGTCTTTCCTCGAGCCATGACAATTATATACAAGGCATGGTTATGGTTATCCTCCCTATTAGGCAAGTCATGGTTGTTGAAAGTGATTGATGCAACCTTGGTTGAGTTGGTTAAAGAAGCAACTAGGGTTTCAGGCGAGATGTCAATTGAAGCTTGGCGATGAGGATAGGATGACTGAATGAAGTTTCATATGGAAATGTTTGCCTGAGTCTTTTTCAGTTGCTTTAGCATAACATCTTCATATGGCTCATTCTTGCCTTTCAGTTTTTCAATAGGTGGAGGAATGGGTTAAACTAGAGGGATATCTTGGATTGGCTAGGCAGGAGGCTGATAGAATCTTCCACTTCAGGTTATAACATTGAGCTCATCCATAAAGTCATTAAGATCTAGCACACAATAATAGTCTTCACATGATCGAATCAATGAGATAGGATCATGTTCCAACTTAGAGGAGTGGATGTAATTGATTTGGACTTAGTGGTTCGGAAGTGGATTGCTTATGATGTTGGGCCTGGGCCCTAGAGGTAGAATGTCTCCACTGTCAATCAGACCTTGGATCTTGTGCCTTAAGTTCTTGCACATGTCAATTTTATGCTAATGGCCTTGGTGACATTTACATGTAACATCCTAAAATTTTTCTCATTTTAAACACAGAAAGAGTTCATTTAACCATAGAAACATCAAACGTGAATAAATAGACAAATCAAGAAAACCGACCCCTATAGGGAAGCAGACACCTCATTGTAGTAATTTTCAAAGGAGTTTGGAATTGCATATATTTAAATGCATCATTGGAATCATAAGCTGCAAGAATATAATAATATTGTTTTAGAATTAAAGTGGGATAAAAAGGTGAATAGTTATAATTTTCAGGTCCAAAATGCGATTACTTGAAGTGTTAGGGAGGAAATTCGAATTACCTAAAACTAAAATAGTATAAATACTCCTCTTTTGTATTTTTGCTCCATTCATTTTCTTCTTTGTTACCTCCCCACCTCTTTGGCTGAACCCATTTCTCCCATCTCCTATCCAAGTTTTACAAAGAAATCAGAAGGAAATTGAAGGAAAAGTTGAATAAACACCTAATTAAACCTATCTTACATCAAATATAATCAAAGAAACAAAAGAAAAATATGAAGAACCCTAGTTAAGATTTTTGCCACATAAAAATTAATAGGTAAAATTGTTTATTTTGTTTCATTTTTTAATCTTTAAGAGTCAATAGTAGTAATTGTTAAGAATTTGAGTGTTTAACACATGTTAAGACATAAACTTTCACTTGAGTTTTCATGGTCTTAAAGAATGATTTTGACAAAGTGTAAAACATGAAAAATGTTCCAATATATGTTAAATAGATGGATGTAAAATAGTTTTTCAATTGAATATGTACGTTGTGAGATACGACTAATATAATAGAAACTGCCTGGATTGACTCTTATATAGAAAGAAGGTAAGATTTAGATATTCACCAAATATTGTACAAAGCATATATTAAGTTGAATTTTGGATATGTTATAGCCTCATATTTCTAGTTTAATAAGAAATAAGAATTGAAGTTATTGGATGCTTGTAGCTAGAGATATATGTAATTGAGTTAAGACTGCCAAAGAGAAATTACGTGTAAAACAAAATATTATAGTTACTGTAATTCATTTAATTCATACGAAAAATGATATTTGTTGTTAGACTTTGAATAGCTAACATGCTCATTTTGATGGAAACAAACAACTAATTTGTTATTTAATATTGTTTGCTTGTTTATTTGCAAGGATCTTTTAACTCTGCATTTTTTTCATCAGTAACGCCCGTTACACAAATATGTAGCGCCCGCTATAAGTTTATTCACAGCAGTTAAATTCTATCCAGAAAGATCCAGTAGCTAAGTTTCAGAGTGTAGCCCCTACTACTAAGTGAGTAGCGGTTGCTACTATGCAATTCACAGCCGCTACACAAGCATTCACAGTCTCAAATTTTAAATCCTTTTTCAAAGAAATTTAAGGAGCCAAGCAGTAGTGCCCGTTACATTTTGAGTAGCGCCCGCTATAGATTGAGCTCAAAGATACAAAAGCACTTTGAAAATTTGGATGATGCTTCACTCCCGCTACTTATGAAGTAGCGCCCGCTACTAAGACTATTCACTGCCGCTACACTGGAAGTCACAGCCGTAAAGCTTCCTTTGCGAAATTGTGTCACGCTCGTTACAAGATAAGTAGCGCCCGCTACTCTATTTTAGCTGCTGCTACATCGGAATATCTGACAAAAATATAGTCATTACAAAGACGAGATGTTGCATTAAATGCACATTTAATGCATCCATACGATTCTTTTAAGCTGAGAATTATTTATACAAGTTGGTATGAAGTTAGAAAATAACAACAATCAATTTATTGTGCTTTAATTCATACCTTCAAAGCATTTTAGTGTTCTTAAACTTTAAATTGAGTTTTCTATTATAAAAAGAATTAATTGCTTAAACTTTAAGGTTGTTGAAGTGTAATTAATTTATGAGAGTTGGGTAAAAGTAATTGGGTAATTTTTTTCTCATCTCTTATATTTCTTATGGGTTGTGTGTGAGCCTTATTGTAAAACACTTGTAAGGTTTAGTGTGAGCCAAAATACTTTAAGGTTTGATCTTTAACCTGAAAAAGGATCAAAGATAGTGAAATACTCAAGTGTGATCTTGAGAAGTGAACGTATGCAATTTTTTGTTCGAACCACTATAAATTATTGGTGTGAATTTTTCTTTCCTTCTTCCCTTCATTAATTTTTAAGCTGTCATTAATTTTATAAAACAACCAATTCACCCCCCCGGTTGCCAAGGGACTTTCAATTGGTATTAGAGCTTTGAATCCACTCTTTCAACATTTTAGCCATCTTGGATCAAAGATCATATGGCAAACCAAGCAACCGATATTATTGAAGGCGGCTCCACTATAAGCCCACCTTACTTCAATGGCACCGACTATCCTTATTGGAAGAATAAAATGGAAATCTACATGGATAGTGATGGCATTGATCTTTGGGATATAGTTGAAGCTGGTTATTCGGTTCCTACAAAAATCATTGATGATATAGAAGTCATCAAACCAAAGATTGAATGGACATCGACAGAAAGAAAAGAAAATGGGAAAAATCGAAAGGCAATGAACACTCTCTATTGTGCCTTGAGTAGAGGTGAGTATGACAAAATCTCCCATTGCATTTTGGCAAAGCAAATTTGGGATACTCTTGAGACCACTCATGAAGAAACAAATAAAGTCAAGGGTAAGAAAATTTGGATTCTTACTTATGAATATGAACTCTTCCAAATGTTACCAAATGAGAAGGTATCCGAAATGTACCATCGTCTAATGGTGATTGTAAATCAAATGAGGAAGCTTAGGAAGAATTACTCCAAAGAAGATATAAATTGTAAGATCTTGAGAGTTCTACCCAAAAAAGATTGGGAAGCAAGAGTAGCTTCAATTGAAGAAGCCAATGACTTGAGCACCTTTCCAATCGACAACTTGTTAGGAAAACTTCTCACACATGAGGTTATGTTATCTAAAGACAAAGTTGAAGAGAAGAATAAAAGGATAACTCTCATTGCTTCCAAAGAGGCTTTTTCAATTGATAGTGATGAAGGGGAAGATGATGAAGACATGGCCTTGCTTACCAAAAGAATAAGAAATCTTATTCTTAAGAAGAATAAAAACAAAAAGCCATTTGAAAGATATGAGAAGAATGAAAAGTTCAAAGGTAATCAAGTGAAAAGCTTTGAGTGTGACAAATTTGGTCACATAAAAGCATAATGTCCAAGGTTAAAAAATAAGAGAAGTTTTAGGTTTGAAGGGCATTTTGGTCTTTTGGAATCAGACCAGATCTAGCGAATCCGCCAGTCCTGTCTAGTGGATCCACTAGTAAGAGCTGGCGGATTGGAGCCTTCACACTAAAATATTGGGCTTGTGTTACTAGCGGATCCACCGCTATTACTAGTGGAATCCGCTAGGTGTTACTGGTGGATCCACTAGTAAGAGTTGGTGGATCCTGTTGGCATGGCCAGTGGATTCATGCAACCATTAGTTTTTCGCTCATTTCTCCGTTTTTAAGCCTCTAACATATTTTTTAGGTCAGATATGAATCCAACTATGTCTTGACGGTGCTCCAAAGGTTTAGGGATTCCTGATTGCTATGCTAATAATCTGATGCTTGCTTCATAACCTACGAAAGTCTAGGTATACAAAATAAGGTGCAAAATCACGTGTTCATAGCTGCTCCTCATCATGATTGCTTTTATAAAAAAGTAATTATGATGATAGTGAACATGAATTACCATAGTTTGATAGGGCAATAGATTTCAAAACTGATTATTAATGCTAAGGTAAGCGTACGAGATAGATGCAGAAAATGATGCTAGCACACAGGATGGATGACAAAAATGATGTTGTTGCTAAGGTAAGCACATAGGAACAATGATGCTGGTGCTAAGATAAGGATGCAGAGTTTTGTTTGAAAATATTGTTGGTGCTAAGGTAAGCATACAAGGTTTTGTTTAAAAATGTTATTGGTGCTAAAGTAAGCACACAAAGTTTTATTTGAAAATACCATCGATACTAAGGTAAGCACACAGGATTTTATTTAAAGATGCCACTGGTGCTAAGATTAGCACACAAGATTTTGTTTGAAAATGCCGCTAGTGCTAAGGTAAGCACACAAGGATTTATTTGAAAATACTATCGGTGCTAAGATAAGCACATAGGATTTTATTTGAAAATATCGTTGATGCTAAGACAAGCGTATAGGATTTTGTTTGAAAATATTGTTGATGCTAAGATAAGCACACAGGGTTTTATTTAAAAATACCACTGGTGCTAAGGTAAGCATACAAAGTTTTGTTTCAAAATGTCGCTAATGCTAAGGTATGCATGTAAATTTTTGTTTAACAATGAGTTAGTGCTAAGGTTGCTTGGGCTTTTGAAAATAATTTTAGGATTTGCCGTGGTTTACTTGGAATTTTGAAAAATGATTTTAGATCTGCCGTGATCTACTTGGGCTTTTGAAAATGATTTTGTTGTGATGTAATTTGAAAAACAGTTTGATGCAAGGCAATTTAAAAGGAGTCGCATGCAATTTAGGATTCCCCAAATTAAAAAGAGTTATAAATTCAAGAAGTTATACCTTTCTTGACGATGGTTCTAATCTTTTTCTCTGCTTATTGATCGACACATTTTTGTCACTATTTTTTCTATATATTTTAAATAAATTATTATAATATTTAATTATTTTTTATTTATATTTGATAGTATTTTTAATAAATTTCTAACAATGCACTGGTAAGAATTTTTCTATATTTTCAACCTTTTTAGGTATTTTTGACAAGAAATAGTACAAACCAGAACGTTGGGTCAAAGACCAAATTAAAATGGGTTTAAGTACTAGATTAAAGAAAACAAAATGGGCCGAGCCCGAGAAAGAATGAGTGGCATGGCTGCTTCTAAGTCAAGCACGCATGTGCTATCCTTCATCTCAAACAAAACACCCGTATTGCTCAACTATATAGTCGTGCCATGTCCAATACACCCGTGCTCTCGACCAATAAGGTCATGCTTATTCATCCAAGTTTCGGCACGCTTATGTTGCTCCCCAATACAACTGTGAAGTTTAGTTTAGACCAACCAGACATAGGCTTGTCAAACCCGTGTCCCAAACAGCTTTAACAACCAATGATGCAATACAGCCGTGCAAGATTCAACACGTCGATGCATAATCCTTGAAAGTACTTCACGTGCGTGTTGAACACAGACACACCCATATTACGTTGTACATTACTCAACAAATTTCAACGTGGTTTCAATTTCAAATTGAGACGTATTTGATTTATGAACTAAAGAAGGAAAGCAAATTATTGGAGATTAATTTATAGGCAAATAGAGTAATTAGGGGATCATGTTTTTCTTGCCAAATAGAGATCAAGAAGACAATAAAAAGAGAAGGAAGACACATAAGAAAAGACTCTCACATTCACACTTTCGGATATAATAGTTTTTGCTCTCTGTTTTCTCTTTTCTAAAAACCAAGACCATTTAGTTTAGTTTAGGGTTTATTTCTATAATATTTTATTCTCTTTGTAAGAGATTTATCATAGGTGATCATACCTATTCTTTGTACTGTAAAACTTGCAACAATCCATATTGCAGTTTATTTTCACATTGGTTTATGTATTTGATTAATCATAGGTTATTTGTGATCACGATTAATGAGCAAATAATTCGGAAGCATCTATAGATCAAATAAATTTGTTTCTTTAACCCTTTAATTTATTTAATTGTATGTTGTCAATCATAATAGGTATAATTGAATTGATTAAATGGTTATGGAATTAATTAAAACATGAACTATATTATATTAATTCATCCATTCACTTTGAACCCTAAATTGCTAATTGTTGCTTGTGCTATCTTATTTCAATTTTAGTTAGATTGTCTTCTCTTTCAATCTTCTTTTCTCTATATTCTTTAATTCTTAATATTGCTACTGTGATTACAAATGTTTGCCTATGAAATTGCTCGCAATAATTGCTCACAAACTTTCATAATTTCTCTCAATCACTCTATTTGCTCACAATTACTCATAAATGCTTACAAAAACTCACTCTTATTCACAAAGCGCACTTGCTCATTCTCTCCTCCTCGGATCACTGATTTCTTTGGCCTATTTCTTTCTAAATTAATTGCTTAAAGCTCTCTTTTAATTTTCTTGCAATCAAAACTTTGATTAGAATGTTTAGGAATTTTTTCTTTTTCTTTTATTTATTTTAAATCGTGGCAACCATCAACTGCATTTACCCTATCCTTACAACCATAATTATAATAATCTCGTATATTTGCAAGTATAACCATAGCCTACACTTTTGCACTATATATTTTAGGACGATCAAGTTTTTAGTGCCGTTGCCGAGGAAGACTTTAGGCATAATTATAATGCAATTGAAAATTCTTTAATTTTTATTAATTACTGTGTTCTTTTTTTTTTTTTTTATTTAGTTATTGTGATTTTTGCTATTTTTTTGACTTTTGTGATCTTTGTTATTCGTAATATTCGTGTTAATTTTGCTTTTGTTTAAGTTTTATTTTTTAATCTAGAAAAAATCGAAAAAAAAAAGAAAAAAGGATTTTAAAAGAAAATCGGTAAAAAAATAAGAAATAGCCATTATTTTTTTTTGTCCTTCTTTTAAAATTTTGCTTCACTGTAATTTTTTTTTCTTGAATTTTTCTATTTCGTTTGTTTGCCTAATCTGTCTTCTTCTCTATTTCATCTTTTTGTGACTTTGTGACCACTGTTTCTTTTCTCTTCTTTTAATTCTATTTCTTTTACTCGTTATTTCATTTCACTTTCTTAATTTGCATATTAATTTATTTTGATATTCACTTACTGTTTTTAATTTACTTGCAATTCAATTAATTCATATATATATATATAATAAAATTAAAATTAAAAATATTAATATTTTATTTGGTTGATTTGATCTCTTTACTTATTTTATTAACTATATAAGGTAGGCGATCTCAAAATAAAAAAATTGCCCTTTTTATTGAGAACAATCACAGGATGTGTACTATAATTCAAAATTTTAAACAATTGTGTTTTTATAATCAATTTAAGGAAGAAGGAGTCGCAGCCTTGGAGGAGATAAATAATCAACTACTAGCTGAAAATCATTGTGGGGAGAAAGTGGAAATAGATCAAGAAAATAATAACATAGCTAATCCACGACCCACCATGAAAGAATATGCAAGACCAATTATTGAGATTACTATGTCTTGTATGAGATTTGGAGAAGCAGCTAGAAATTATGATTTAAAAAATATACATTATAGCACGCTTCTATCTTTTTATGGCATAACTAATGAAGATCTTCTTAAATTTATTAGAGATTTTTATGCCACTACTCAGACTTTTCCTTTGCAGGGTATAAATGAAGATCAATTAAAAATGAGGTGTTTTTCATACACTTTAAAGGATAGAGTCAAATCTTGACTAATGACTTTAGCACCTAATTCTTTAAATACTTGAGAATAAGTCTATAGTAAATTTATGAGAAAGTTTTATTCTCATCAAAAGATTTATGAATTGAGAACTAAAATTGCTACATTCTCTCAAATTGAGGGAGAGTCATTTCATGAAACATAAAAGTGCTTCAAATTTAGTGTCCACAACATTCATATCTTTTACAATTTCTTAACCAATTCTTTTATGAAGGTTTGACTCAACAAAGTCAATTTATTGTTGATAATATTTCAGGTAGAGCAATGGGAGAAAAGACACCAGAAGATACTTATGAATTATTTGAAATGTTGGGAGCTAATTCTCAACAAAAAAGTATAAGAGGTATAAGAGCTGAAATTAATGAAGTGGGGACAAACCAAGAAATATTGAAGCAAATATTAGAGTTGACTAAATAAGTACAAATCTTAACTGCAAATGTAACTCAAAGTTTCCAAAATAATGAGATATATGGAGTTTGTGGTACTTTTGGTCATGTTGCTAATGTTTGCTATTTATCCTATGATTCTTTTTCAGGTGAAGAAAAGCAATTAAATGCCATAAGTGATTTCCAACCTAAGGGACAAAATAACCCTTATTCAAATACTTATAACCCAGGATGGAAAAATCACCCAAATTTTTCATGGAAAAACAATAATTAATAAGGACAAATGCAACAAAGACCACAACCACAATTTCATAATCTTCAAAGACCTAATCAATTTCAAATCCAATCCTCTAATTAGAACCAGTTCAAAAGCTCTTCATTGGAGGATACCATTAATGCCTTCATTAAGACAACAATGCAAACAAAAGAGGAGAATAACAAGAGGTTTGATTCTTTGAAAGCCTCTATTAGAAGATTGGAAACATAAGTGGAACAATTGGCTTCCCAAATGCAAACCATCAAAAGTGGAACAATTGGCTTCCCAATTGGCTTCCCAAATGCAAACCATCAAAAGTGGAACAATTGGCTTCCCAATTATCACTATCCCACTTGATGAGGAGGAGGTTGCTAATACCTCTTCTAGTGATGAAAAAGAAAATGTTGTTTGTTTAGCCTCTAATGAGAATGAAAAATAGGGGGTTGTAAGTTTTACCTTCATTGAAAATCCGAAAAATGAGGAAGCTAAGATTGGAGTTTCCAATGTTGATTTGAAAAATAGGAAAGTTGTATGTGTTGCTTCCCTTAAAAAAGAAAGAAAATAGGAAGTTATATGTGAAGCTTCCATTGAAATTGAAAAAATTGAAAAAATTGAAAAATGTGAGGAAGCAAGGGCTTCCAATGAGAAAGAGATGAAAAATAAAGAAGTGGAAACAAACAAATAAAAGAAAAAAAAAAATGCTTCCTTTAAAAATAAAAATAAAAATAAAAATGATTGGTGGAGAAAAGTAAAAGCTGCGGGAGATGCTTCTAAAATGAAAACTCAAGTTTTAATACCCTTAGAAGGCTTACATAAAGCTACAAGCCTTGAAACCTAAGGGTTAACAAACAAAATCTAGATCAAAGTAAACTTGTTTCTGTTATTGATGATAAAACTAAGAAAATCTTGCCTTGTGATAAACCTTACAGGTGTAAAGAGACTTATGAGAAAATATTGGAAGATTTAAAGAAAGAAAAGGAACAACTGGAAGGTAAAGAAAGGGTGAAAGTTTCTGAAAAGATAAATTTGATTCTCCAACAAAAGTTACCTCAAAAACTTTAAGATCCAGATAGTTTTGTGGTTGATATTTGTTTTGGTAAGGAAAAAAAATAATGATGCAATGCTTGATTTAAGTTTTAGCATTAATTTGATGTCTTACTCTATGTATGATAAACTTGCCCTTAGACTATTAAAACCTACTAAACAATATTTGTAGTTAGCTGATAGATCCGCAAGACATCCTGATAGTGTTCTTGAGGATATTATAATTACAACGGGCAGATTAATGATTTTATCTGATTTTGTTATCATGAAATTTGAAGGGATTCTTAACGAGGAACAAGTGATGCTTCTTAGTATACCGTTTATGGCTACCACAAATACTTTAATTGATGTTAAAAATGATGATGATGACAGTTTTCAATAAAACCTGTATATTTTTTATGGATAAAGAAGCATCAGAAGTGGGGACCTCGGAGGAGGTTAGAATGCTAACTCTTGGAGGAGTTGAAAGGTTCAAATTTCAATGAACCCTATAAAACGTCTAGCTAATTGCGTTAAAGAAGCATTTGATGGAAAGTAATCCACCATATCTTTCAGTTTATTATTTTTAGAAATTTTTATGATTTTTAGGTAATTTTTAGAATTTATTTTTCATGTCTTAATTATTATTTTAATTTATTTTCATAATCTAATATTCATTTTTTGCCAAGAATTTGATTTGCAGGTGTAAATGAAAAATAGGAGCCATGTACTGGTCTATATTATTTTGCATAATTTGATTTTGTATATTATAAAAAAAAAGAATAATAAAGAAAAAGAAAAATATGAAAAAAATAAAAAAATATATATATTCGGTAAAGGGCATCATGCTCGTGTGGAAAAGAAGCATGCCAATATTGGGTTATGGCTATAACAACATACTTGTATTGAAAGGCACTCGGCTTTGAAGGTACTAAGACTAAAGGCTTAAAACACAGTGTTTTGGATATCTAATATTATAGGCGTGTAAATATTGACACGGGGGTGTTCAATCTCAGATATTCAACCATAGGCGTGTTCATATTGATGCAAGGACATGTCCACCTTTCCTTACGAATTTTGTATAATATTTTCTACAAATCTTTTTTATATTTTTGCTTTCTATTTTAATTTATCCTACCCTAATACTAATTCATGTCCTATATATAGATTGTTAAAGGTTTTTTTTTTTTAATTTGCAAATATGTAATACCCTAAAAAGTTATAACTATCATGCATGAATTACTACTCAGTATGTGGTCCATTAGTCTTGAAATGATGGGAAATAATTTTAGAGACACAATTAGAAAGCAAACTTGTAACTTTTTCGAAAACTAGTGGTGTCGGGAACACTGCCGAAAAATGAGCAATCCGGTCAACGGAAGAATTTCTGAAGTTGATCTGGGGGTAAAAGATGACCATAATTTATGTTTAATTTTGGTAAAAAGAAAGAAGTGAAAATCATTTAGGAACACTGAAAAAATAAATAATGGCATTTTTGTAAATAAATGAAAATTCAAGGTGAATAGTGGAAAGTGGTCTATCGGGATTACAGAATGACTTCAGAACCATTTTTATAAATAAGGATAAATTAAAATAAGCCTTTTGACTCGCCACTCTGAAATCTAAATCCTGACAGAATTGTCAAAATAAATTATGGAAGATTTAAGAATGGAACTTTGGGGAGTTAGTTGTAATTGTGCATAAAAGCTTTCCTTATAATTTGTCTTAGCCATTTTCGGTTGAACATTTCCTTTCTTCTTTCAAGCTTGGCCGAAACCATTCTTGCCATTTCCATCTTCCATTCTTCAATTTTCTTATAGATTTTTAAGGAAAGTTAATAGAAAAGTAAAAAATCAAGATAGCTAAATCCATTTCTATCATTAATTTGAAGGAAGGAGCAAAGGATTTGGAGGAAAATTCAAGAGGATATTTTGGCCACTTTGGTGCATTTGAGGTAACAGTTGTTTGTTTAGTTTGATTGATGATATAGATGTTATTTAGGTTCAATTGAATGGGTATGATGATTAATTGCACCAATTTATCCAATTGTGTTGAAATCCCTAATTTGAATGGCTAAATTGAAGTTGTAAGATGTGAATTGTTGAATTAGTGTTAGGTTTTGTTAATTGATGTTAGAAATGGTTAATTGGATGTGAATGGATAACTAATTGATGTAGAATTGGAGATTGCTCAAACTTGGTTTTCAAAGTAAGCAATTTTGGGCATTTCGGTTGAATTGGTGGAATTGGGTGTGTAAAAGCTATTTGAAGGCTTAGGGCAATCAAATAACATGTATAATTCATTAAATTGATGATTGGAACCTTACCCTAAAATCACCCTTTTGGCCGAACCATGTGCAGCCTACATTGCCTTTGGATTTCTTTGACTTTTGCATGATTTTTCCTTGCCAATTTAATCTAATTTAATGTTGTTTAATCTTGTTTCTTGATACTTATACTTTGTTTGATAATGTGGTTTGTTGTTGATTTGAATGGGAAAGTCAAATTTAAACCATAACCTAACCTATTGGCTTGCCAAAGTATGCCCACCAAGTGTTCGATGAAATGCCTAGTTCATTTGTCATTGGCCTATTGGTTTGCATGCCATAGGCCTACCAATTGAATGCCATTATCGCCAGCGACATTGGCATGCCAATTGACCTACCATTTTCGGCCACCGAACCAACTTTTTGTTTCATGCCTTTCTTTATTGCTAAACTCATTATTATTGATTGTATACTGTATATGGCATTGAAATTAAGTATATTGAATACTATAATGATTGATACCGAACTAATTGTAACTGGATTAACTGTTATTTGGATGCCATTGTTTCTTATGGTATCTCTCGTTATTGACCCTAATATGGTTTAGCAGAGCTACCGATTTGATAGGGTATGTCACACCCCACACTATAGGGCTGTGACGGTCCTAGGGCACAGGAATAATTTGCATACCAGTACCACGAAGAACCCAAATTACATGCTTTCATTTCATTTAATCATTATATGACATATTTTTTTTTAAAACACTTTGAGTTTACAGAAAATCGGACAGAGTCTCCCCTGTAATATTAACATTGCC
>CANXYC010355757.1:0-18431 GCA_948193065.1 Aleurites moluccanus
AAGTGCTTACAATAAACTCTAACAACCTCAAAAGAATTATTTCTTGAACAAAATATTCCTTATATATATATATATATATATGATATTAATTAATATAATTTTATATAAGGAATAATTAAATAAATATAATAATTAACTAAGTATAATAACGGATTCCCACGGAAACTGGGATGGGGATCCCCACGGGATGGGGAATACACTCTCCATCTCCGCCCTGTCCCAACTAACGGAAAAAAAATATTCTCCATCCCCGTCCTCATGGGGAGACAAATCGGGGAATCTCCATTCCATCCCATTGCCATCTCTACAAGGTATCAGAATAATTATTCCGCTGTTTATTTTCCCTCATGCACGAAGCCCGCGGATGCAGATGTTTATTCATGTCTATGACAGTGGTGTGGAGCCCCTGTGTATGAAACTAGTGACGTAGTGTGAGTCCGTCGCGAGGAGGCGTATTAGAAATTTCATATTAAAAATGTATAAAAATATTAATGGGCATATAAGTGGTAAAAATTAATCATTCATATGACTATTTTTAGTCATTTTAGTAATTAATTTAAGCATAATTTAAAAGTTTGATTATAAAAATTTGACATAGTATCAGAGTAATTATTTCGCTGTTTGTTTTTTTTCGTGCATGAAATCTACAGATACAGATGTTCATTCTTACTTGTGAGGATGGTGTGGAGCCTCCCGTACATGAAACCCGTGACGTAATGTGAATCCGTCGTTAGGGGCGTATTAGAAATCCTACATTGAAATGTGTAAAATATTAATGGACATATAAATATTAAAGGTCAATCACTCATATGACTAATTTTAATATTTTAATAATAATTGACTAAGTCGAATTCAGAAGATTATTAAAAATTTTACAAATTCCACCATGTGAAATAGAAAAAAGGTGAAAAATAAACTAGCAACCGCAATCGAGGGAAATAAAATACAGGCAAAAACCAAAATAGCTCCTCAGCAACCGCAGAAAAAGATCATTAATTACTCAGTTCAGCAGAAAGGCAATGATGCTATATAATATAACAAAGTGCCTCTAAATTCTAACTGGCCATAGCTAAAAGATAGCTCTCACTATAATAGATAATATTATTAATTTAGAATAATTTGTGAATAATTATCAAATTAAGAGGAAAAAAAATTAACCATTTGAAATTTCAATTATAGTTCTAAACATAAAATAATAGATGCAATTATATATATGATCATATAAACCAAGCAATATTGAGTGTTCAAACTCCTAACAGTTGATCAAACAAGCATTAATTATATTCCAATAAAAGCTAAGTTGGGCTATCATTTCATGGCACTAAATAGTAGGATAAAGCTTCCCTATATCATATATGCATATCCTGCAATAGCAGCAAAGATATTATACTTTTTTTTGGCATTACACGTATGCCCTCATATTAGTGTTGGCTGCTAAATGACTCACAAAACCCTTAGTTTGTTTCACCATTTTAACTTAGTGGGGGATAGTTTAAACCTACGTAACATAATTTCATAGGATTAATATAATCATTATTGTCCCAAATCTGTAATTTATGATAAATTAATTATAATTAGAAAAGAAAAATGATTTGAGTACTAAAATTGTATGTAAAATATATTTAGTCTTTCTTAATTTGATCTTAAAATTTTATCAATAATATATAATTAATTAATAAAAAAATATAATCTATTAAAACAGTAGTGAAAGGACGAGTGGTATATGGATAATGCCAAACACATCAATTTAATTGACGTCAAGTATCAGAAGTATAGAAAAACAGTTAATTTTGCCGCAAAAACGCAGTCCAACCGAGAGGTCCAACAAAAAGCTGGCTTACACCCCAACCCTTCTCAGGAAGCAGTTCATCAACAACTGGTTTGCACTTTACACTTATACTCTCGTCTCTGCACCTCCGCTCGCAATCCCATCCCCATAAATGGCTTCTCTCACCTCTCACTTCAAACGCATCATCACCTTCCCGCCAATATTTCTTTCTTGTAATTTACCTCATCATAACTCACTCACCATTTCATCATGTATTACTCTTCACAGCAGAGCAATCTCAGTAGCAGCAGCAGCTACGCCCCGGTTTCTGCTACTAATGCTCCTACTGCAGCCTCCGGACGCCACCCAGTGTATCGTGGCGTCAGGCGTAGGAGTAGTGGGAAATGGGTTTCTGAAATTAGAGAGCCTAGAAAGCCTAACAGAATTTGGTTAGGCACATTTCCTACCCCGGAAATGGCTGCTGTAGCTTATGATGTAGCAGCTTTGGCGCTTAAAGGCAGAGATGCTGAGGTCAATTTCCCCAACTCAGCAGCATCTCTGCCTATTCCGGCATCTACTTCCCCGCGTGATATTCAAGCGGCTGCTGCCTCTGCAGCTGCTGCTGTAGGGGCTGCAAGAGATGCTTTAGGAATCGGGAATTACAGTCAGGGAAGTACTAATAATAATAATCAAACAGTAGTAGTACAAGAGAGGCCAATGATGAATCATGAATTTGTTGATGAGGATTTAATTTTTGATATGCCTAATCTTCTAGTCAATATGGCTGAAGGGATGCTTCTTAGTCCGCCGCGTTTGGACATTTCTGGTTATGATTCTGGTTCTGCTACTGCTGATGATAACTCTTCATTAGGGTACCAAAACCTCTGGAAATTCCCTTAATCACTCCTTATATACATAATTAAGTTCCTATCTTAATTATGTATAATTATTAATTTAAACACTTAAAAAATAAAACTTAATTAAAAAATCAAAAATTAAAAAATAATGTTATATATAATTTCTTAATATATATATATATGTGTGTGTCTTAGCAAGTGTCTTCGTTTGTGAGTGTGGAAAAATTAATTAAAGCTCAGAGATAATATTACTATTAAAGATGCTGCAGGAGAAGGGCATGAGTGGGTTTGTTTTTGTTTTATAATTTTTATTTGGATTTTTTTTGTACAGGGTTTCTTTTTTCTTATCTATGTTGCTGGGTTTTGCTGTAGTTGCACCTTTACTGTTAATTTTGGTAATTAATGCTTCTAGAGTGACTGAAAGGAACCTTTTTCTAAATAAAAATTTCTGAGCTGCAAGTTACTTAATTAGGTAGCTTCAGTTAATTATATATTTGATTCTACCATCAACTTCAATTCCTAGCTAATTAGTATCTTTTTGCTTGACAACACCAAAAAGTTAACCATAATTCTTTCTTGTTTTAAATCGCTTAATCATTAATTATAATTTCTTCTTCTCTCCTGCAATTTTAACTATGGCAGACAGAGAGTACTCTTCCATCAATCTAATTAATTAAGTGGTCGATTATGGCCACTAACTGCCACCAACTGAACCTGCAACTACCAACTTCAATATCAATTGACAGCCGCAAATTATTTATGTATCAGTTAAAGAGAAAATTATACGATATATATATATATATATTCAGTCTTCAAATAAAAAAGAATAATTATAAGCAAAGATAACATCCAATGGTTTGGTGAAGAAAAGCTTAGCCCAAGTTGCTATGTTTAGTCAATTTGAATCATTAGGATGTTGACTATATGCTTCTTCTTCTTCTTCTATTTAGCAACATATAACTTAATTTTTTTTTAATTGTATATTATTAATTAATTAAAGGCTTTGATATGATATAATGGAATACATCACTATGAATATGCTAGTAATTTAATTAGTAGTATAGGGAATTATTATGTAATTAATTAATAAATTGATTAATTAAGCTCGTTAGTTGGCAATGCTTAAAAGACATTAACAGGGGCCCACCTTACCCTTTTGTTGACGTGTCACTCTCAAACAAAATGGATGAATGACACGTGGCAACAAAACAGTTGAAATGGGAGTTAGATGCTGATATTTGACCTTCCTAGCTACTAGTATTGTCCCCCTACAAACTCATGCTTTAATTAATGTCTAGATGCATTCAATAGCCATATGCACTCCCATTTGGTGGGTGTTTTCTCGACCTAATTCTACTTATTCCACACAACAAACAAACATAATTAATGCAATTGTGGGATATATAGTTTGAGTCGAGTAAGATTTATAAGAAAATTTTTTTCCAGCACTTATTATTTTTCGTTTTCACAAGATTGATATTCAAAATATGTGTTGGTGTATATATATCCTTCTTGCTGCTTTTTTTTTTTTATAAAATGGGAAACGAGTACTGGGAATGGTCCGTCTTATGAAAAATACATATTATAAGAGCAAAAAATTATGATATATATTTAGAAAAGAGAGAGATAACGAATGTTGAAAAATATTATATTCACAATAGAAGTTACAAATAAATAACAACTATAAATATTAGAAAAAAATAAGAATACAAGTAAATTTAAGACACAAGACTTGAAATGTGTAAATCTGCTTTTTTAAATGTGATATTTGCTCCCTCTTTTTTTCGAGATTACTATGAAATTGAATGCAAATAGCTTTAGTGACTCTCATTTTCGAGATTGTTATGAAATTGAATGCAAATATTTTTAGTGGATATAACAAGCCTTTTCTAGTTTTGTACTATGTAAATAGTGAAAAACTTTAAGTTTGAAATTAAAGAAAATTAAGTGATCTTTTGGAATAGAAGAAAAGAAAATTGACTATTTGAAATTTTTTTACTCAAAAAAGTTTTTATAATTAAAATTATATTAAATAAATTCATAAATTCATGTATTTATAATAGAAAAATTTAAAAATAGTGACTCTTATAAATTAGCACGACTTTTAATATAAAATCATAATTTTTAATTTAAAATTAAAAAAATAATTATTTAGAAAAAATATAATTTTTAAATTATAACCGAAAAGACACAAACAACATTTTAAAAATAATTTTTTTTTTTTTTTAATTTGAACAAATTCTAACAATGCACGTTACAATTTAACAGTGAAAAAACTCAATATTGTAAAGGCTATGGGCATAGATTCTGTGTACGTATCAGTACTCCATTGCCATGACTTCATCGCCAATTCATCATTTGCTAGCTTTCTCTCGCTAGCTGTGATTTAAAATTTACAATGCTTTTGTTAGTTGAGTCAGCAAATAGTACACAAGAAAAATGACTTGAGAAATATACCTTATTTCATAACAAGATAGGCAGTATTATTATGTGTTGAAACAATAATAATAATAATTAGTCTTACCCACCACAAAAGAGCCTAATTATAACCCTTATTGACTGTCCTTAATTAAGTAATTATGCTTTGTACTATTCATGAGTATGTGACATGAAATTCGGATCCTATCTTTCTTTATTAGTGTCTAAGAATATCCACAATTATTTATATTTTTAGAATATAATAGTCCATATTACATTATCATTTTATTATATTTTTTTCTGTTTTATTTTCTTTTATAATATATTATATTTTAAAAAATATAATAATATGAACCTACACAATTTTTTTTTTAAGACTATAAAAAATTCACATAATTTAGCTTTTAATTTTTTTTAATTTTTTTATTTTATTACACAATATAATATATATTATATGGTTAATTATTACATTTTTACTGTTACACTTTGAATAATAATAAAAATGTAATGAATGAATGTAATAAATAATTATTATATTTTTCATTACACTAGTTGGAATTGCTCTAAATTCCCTTTTTCCATTTGAGAAATTACAATGATACAACAAATTCAAAACCATGGTACACAACTATATATTTTTATCCCATTATTTAATTAATTATAATTAATTTGAGTTCATCATAATTAATTACATGTAAAATTAACTGTGAGCCTTTAGGGCTCAAAAAGATTATTGGATATGATCCTTCAAGTTGTTATGACAAATATGAAAAAATTAGGATATGAAACCTTGTCTTCTATATAGGGATGGAGTGATGCCCAAATCCGATTTAGTAAAAAAAAATCTCATTAATTTATAAAAAAATTTCACTTTATCCATTTACACAATATTTTTTTTGAAATAAGAAAGGGTTAAATTTATTAGTAAATATTTAAAAGAAACAACTTAGGTAAAGAAGCAATAAGGCTCCAAACAACCTCTAGATAGAGCCTTAAAGCAACAGCAAATAACCTTGGATCATAATGCTATACAAAACCAGATGGACAAATCTTGCTTAAAAAAACTCAATTAATAACAAAACAACCGAAAACCAAAATCCAGCGTTCAGCAGAAGAGAGCAAGCAATTCTAGCAACAAAAGACAATCCATAATCCAAAAAATATGAAAGCAGAACCTGAAATCAAGTATTCCGCAGTAAATTATGTGGACATTGCCCATAAAGAAATCAATTAAATATCCTAACCAAACAAGAAAGGGAAACTAATTTCCTGATCAATTAAACTTTTTACACAGGCTTAATCACATAAAATTAATTTTCTAAAATTTTTTATGTCTATATGAAAAATTTTAATTCTCGATTGATCGAAGATTAATTTTTTAACTCCAATATCTAAAACCAATTTAATTAATGTGCATTAAATTTCAACCTAGATTGATATGAAGTTAATTACAATTAATTCTCTCTCCTCAAATAAATAATTAAAAATACAAAATTATTATTTAATTTAGTGGATGATGTGTAGTCCAATAATCAGGCTTTAAAGTTAGAAAAAGAACTTAAGATACTAATTCATTATTATCAATTAACAAAAATAATAAAATTCAGTTATTAAAGTCATGCATAAAAAAAAATGTCCTATAAATTGGATACTTTTCCTGTAATTTTTACCTAATTAAAATTCAATTGATGATTATGAAATTGAATGTCAGCATATATATACATTATCATCATAGCCATCATTAACTGAATAATCCACAATTTCGTTTTCTTAATGCAAGATTGATTGGTATTTATACTATGATTAAAAGTTTAATGTTTTCAAGAGTAGGTTCATTGACTAGGTTTTATCATTGAAATTTAAATCGCATGAAAAGCCTAATGAAATATTACCCGTACCCTGTTCTTTTTTCCTCCTTCCTCTATAGTTAAATTGTACTAAATGTTTTTAAACCACGTTCGTGATAAGATGGCGAAAAATAAATAAAACTTAATTTTAAATTAAAATAAAAAGTAGAGTCGTCATCAATTGAATTGTTTTTAAAAGATTTCAATTGAGTCTTTTAAAATAATTCAATTGGTGGCGACTCCACTTTTCATTTTAATTTAGAATTAATTTTTATTTATTTTTCGCCATCTTATTGTGGCGTCGTTTAAAAACATTTTGACAGTTTAACGACTGATTTTTAAAATTATAAAATTCTTATTATTTTTTTTTATTTTAATTGTTATTAATATTTTAATTAAATTGATAAAAACATGAAAATCTTATATTTTTTAAAAAAAGACTGGACAAAATATAATGTCTACATGTACTATAAGTTGAAAATATATTTTGGCAAACTTTGAATTGAAGTGAATAAACAAAGCATCATTATTATTATTTTGTTGTTAATTTGATTCTAATTGTGATTTTAGATTCGTAATCTCACTGCATTATAACCAATTCTAAAGCCTTTGAATTATTATTATTATTATTTTTGGTATAAAAGAAAGAAAAAAACAGCAGAAACTATATAGAACAGCTCCTGGTATACGAGACTCCACAATCATCATGGATAAAAACACTAAATAATCTTTGAGGGGAACCTCGATAACAACCTAAAATAAACTTACTAATTCAATGTGCAAGCTAATCTACGCTGAAATTAGCTTCTCTATAAGTATGAGAGATAGAAACATTTTAGCCCCTCTTCATCATGCACTTTATACTTCTAATCAGAAGAGTATAAGCATTAACTCCTCTTTCTCTCACCTATATTAAATTAAATTTTAGTGATGATATGAGAAAAATCTTCAAAGTTAATTATTTTTACAATTATTTATATTTTATATTTTTTGATTCTTTTAATTATTTTTCATTTAAATATTCTTTTAATCTTTTTAATCAAAATATTACTTTAATTACATTTTTTTTTCTAAATATTTTTTAATTTTGTAAGTGAAAATATTTTTCTATTTTAAATTTTATAAATTCGAACAATAATTTTTTAAAAAAATCAATCTATGAAACTAAAAATTATTTATTTATTTTTTTCATTCAAAAGATTTTTTTAATTTTTTAAGTGAATTTTTTTTCTAATCTAAATTTTAGAAAGAAAATAAATTATTTTATTATATTAAAATTTAAATAAATTATTTATTTATTTGAATATAAAACTATCAAATAAATCTTAATTTTATTTTATATAAGAAATATTATATTGAAATAGAAACAAAGAATCGCAGATGCAGATATAATAGCAATACAACACAAAATTAAGGGTAAGTAAAGACTACATCACTTTTGAGAGTCAATAAAATTAATTTTCGAGAATATTAAAATAAAACAATTTAACTTATAAATAAAATTAATACTTTGTAGAACAACGATTGACTTTAAAACAACAAAGTCATTGTAAAAATAGTGGTGAAGATTTTTGTATGTCACTCAGTTGCATAGAATCGATATCAATGTTATTGAAAATGATTCTAAAGATATTAAATTTTAGAAATTTTTTAATTGATATAGACGAAAATTTAAAATTTTATTTCTTTTAATCAAAAGTTATTTAAAAGTTTTAGACTAAACTTTCATTTTAATATAGTCATTTAATTCAATAAGTCATTTTGAATCCATTTCAGATAGTTTGAATAACATGTCATGCCACGTTATCCACCCTAATAAAATTTAGATCGAAAACTCTCAAGTGACTTATAATTAAAAAACAAATAATAAGTATTTATTTATATCAAATTGATATAAAAAATTTTAAAATTTAATATCTTTAATCTCATTTACCTGATATATTTGATAATAACACTTGCTTTTTTAAAATATTTAATTAAGTAAATGTTTTTCTGTCAATTATAATGTTAAAAAGAAAGGGAAGAAATAACTTTCTGTTACAGCTAACATATTTAGGTTTAATCTATTTTCTCTGTTATTGATAACTTTTAATTTAGAGGTTTTAGATTCGTTTTCAAAAATAAATAATAATTAATTAGAGATTAGTTTATACAATAATCTATATCTAATTTACTTGTTCTCCTTTTGCTTGATCTCCACTCCTCTCAAATTTAGTGTCTTTATTTTGAAGCGTTCAAGTTTCTGCATGGATCATCAACACCTCTACTTGTGTTACAGCTAACATTCAAACCCCTTTGTTTTTCGGTTTCCCAATTCCTTATTTTATATCTCCAAGTCTCTTCACTTGAAAGAAGTTTCACATTTACGGACTTCGAAACGCCTCCAATTTCTTCATCATCTTCTTCTTTTCGACTTCTATCGCCATTGGAGGCAACACTAGAAATAAGTTTTCAGGCATGTAGTATGGTTAGCTCACATTATCATTATTTATAGTTGCTGTATTAGTAATGGGTTGAGAAAAATTATTAAATCGGCTTTGATTTGATATGGGTTTGTAGTTAAATGTATAATTATTGCTATTGTGTAATTCCACATATGCTTTGAAGGGGTAGAAAAAAAGATTGCAAAACAGGAAATGATTTTATTTTTTGGATTTTAGACTGTAAGCTTAAGGCATGTATATATACTTCTAATTACAAGTTGACCTGTTGAGCTTTGACAAAATTCATTACCAATTTCATGCAATTTGGTTTAATTATATTAAATGCAAGTTGAAGTTAGCATATGTTGTCTTCTAATATTCATGCAAGTTGGAGGAAGAACAATTGATGGCATGTCGTAAAAAGCTATATTTGATCTATATGTGGGTTATAATCAAATACAAGTTCATCCACCTGATAAGGAAAAAACGGCTTTTGTGACAGAATGGGGTACCTATTGCTATAAGGTCATGCCCTTTGGATTGAAAAATGCTGGGGCAACATATCAGAGAATGGCCACAACCATCTTCCATGACATGATTTACAAGGATGTGGAAGTATATATTGATGACATGGTGATAAAATCCAAAACAGCGGAAGGGCACATAGATGCATTAAGGTGTTTCTTTCTTAGGTTGAGACAGTATAACCTAAAATTGAATCAAACTAAATGTGTTTTTGGTGCGTCTTCGGGTTTATTCTTGGGCCATATGGTGAGCAAGAAGGGAATAGAAGTAGACTCAGCCAAATCCAGAGCCATTTTGGAGATGCCAGCTCCGAAGACTGAAAAAGAGATCAGGGGATTCTTAGGACGTTTGCAATACATTAGTAAGTTCATCTCTCAGTTGGCTGATGTTTGTGGACCCATCTTTAAATTATTGAAAAAGGGGGTTTCCAAAGAGTGGAATGATGAATGTCAGCAGGCCTTTCAAAGGGTTAAGCAATACCTACTAAATCCTCCTGTATTGCAACCTCCAAAACTCGGTAAACCCTTGCTGTTATATCTCTATGTGACCAAAGAGGCCATGGGGGCAATGTTAGCTCAAAATGCTGCAGATTCGCATAGAGAAAATGCCATCTACTATTTGAGTAAGCGCATGCTTGCCTATGAACTAAAGTACAATCAAATCGAGCAGTTGTGCCTTGCCTTGGTTTGGGTATGCCATAAGCTGCAACATTATTTGGGCTCATACACCACACATGTTATTGCTGATAAGAGCCCCTTAAAATTCCTTATAGAAAGACCAGTTCTTGACAGCAAAATGGCCCGATGGTTGGCAATTCTAGCAACCTTTGATCTTAAGTATGTCCCAAGAAAAGCTATCCAAGGAAGTGTGATAGCCGACCAACTAGCAGCTGCCCCAATAGATGGTGAACCATTTGAGCCGAAATTCCCCGATAAAGACATCATGGAATTAAAACCCGGGGTCTGAAATTATACTTTGATGGAGCAGCTAATAGCAGGGGTTATGGTGCGGGGATAGTACTTGTCACACCAAATGGGTATCATTTACCCATGGCCCTTAAGTTGTCCTTTGAGGTCACAAACAATGAGGCGGAATATGAAGCCTACATATGTGGCTTAGAGGTTGCCACAAACATAAGGGTCGATTGCCTAGAGGTCTATGGAGACTCTAATTTGATTGTGTCGTAGGCTTTGGGTAAGTGGAAGATAAGAGAATAGCGTTTAGTTCCTTACTATCAACGTGTGACTGATCTAGCAGAAAACTTTCAGTAATTATCTTTCCACTATCTACCTCGAGCCAAATATCAGTTTGCCGATGCTTTGGCAACACTGGCCTCCATGATAGATATAGTAGGTAATGAGATTGTACTCCCTGTGGTCATTGAAGTACAAAGACAACCGGGTTATGTTGCAACATACATGCAGATTCAAGTGGCCGATGGTAAGCCATGGTATTGGGACATATTCAATCTCTTAAAAAATGACCAGTATTCGGAAGAGGCATCCAAATCAGACAGGAGGACCCTGAGACAATTGGCTAGTAACTTCATACCCAATGGTGATGTGTTGTATAGAAGAGCCTGGGATAACATCCACCTTAGGTGCATAACAGAGGAGGAAGCTCAAAAGGTCCGCATATGAACGGTTTTGCGTTGGCTAGGAAAATCACCAACTTGGGTTATTTTTGGCTTTCAATGAATGATGATTGCGCTAAGGATGTCCAGAAATGTCACAAATGTCAGATATTTGTGAAACTTCAAAAGCGACCTCCCGTTCCGTTGCATCCTACTACAACACCTTGGCCTTTTGCTACATGGGGAATTGATGTCATATGATGCATTAGCCCTAAGTCCTCAAATGGTCAGGTGTACATTCTTGTGGCAATAGATTACTTCACAAAGTGGGTAGAAGCAGCCTCTCATCAAGTGTTGAATTCTAAAAAGGTAGCACACTTTATTCGAACTAACATCATTTGTCGGTTTGGATTGCCTTTTGAGATCATCACCGATAATGGGTCTCATTTTCAAAAGGAAGTAATAAATTTGCTTGAAAAGGAAAACATTCAACATCATCGGTCTTCTCCTTATCGTCCTCAGACCAACGGGGCAGTTGAGGCAACAAATAAGACACTCAAGACCATTCTGCAAAAGATGATCACCAATTATAGGAATTGGCATGAACGCCTTCCATTTGCATTATGGGGGTATAGGACCTCCATTTGAATGCCAATAGGGGCAACTCCGTATTCTTTAGTATATGTAATGGAAGCTGTTCTTCCAATTGAGGTACAGATTTGCTCTGCAAGGGTCATGCGGGAGAATCAACTTACTGAGGCAGAATGGATCAAAGGGTATCATGACCAGCTGAATGCTATTGATGAAAAAAGGGTGGATGCACTTTACCGAATTCAAGGGTATCAGCAAAGGCTAGCTCATCATTTTAACAAAAGTGTAACTGACAGAGGGTTGGAGGAAGGTAACCTGGTGATTAAGGAAATCAGAGCTCCTGTGCATGATCCAAGAGGGAAGTTTAGGCCAAATTGGGTCGGACCATATTTGCTCAAGAGGATCTTGTCCGGTGGAGGTGTCATACTCGCGGATCTGGATGGGAACGAATTTTCAAACCCCTATAACCTTGATCAATTAAAAAGATATTTTGTATAATTCTTGCTTCATGATGCATTGTATGAACAGAACTACGAGGACCTGATTCTCCTAAAAGAAGACTGATTAATAAAAAAAAAATGCAAATGGAGATACGTAGGCAACCCATCTTGGGTATAGTCTAAAGCATAATAAAATTATCATTTTTTGTGCCTAGATTAATTGGTTCATGCTCGCTAAGTTGAAAAACTGAATAAGGCGGCTTAGGCAAAAGTTAGAGCAGCTCAGCAAGTTGAAAACCCGAAAGGGCAGCTTAGGCAAAAATTAGAGCAATAATAAAAAAAATAATAAAAAAATGCCTCATTCTAAATTGGAATTCATCAATTATCCTCGAGTATTTTTTTTGTCGAAAATATTCTGTTTGTCTATTAGAGTCAGAATAACAAAAATTCAATCTCGTTTTATTTAATTTAATAAATCCAAAATGAATGAAATTCCCAGAAAATTTCCAAAAGATTGAATCAACAAAAAATGGGTCTTAGTCTAAACTCGTCTTCTCCTGGGATGAACATCCTCTGAGTCGTCAGAGTCCCCATCTCCGGTCATGACTGTATCCTGTTTGACCTTCTCCTCCAATTTGTCATTGGTCACGTTAGCTCCTTCTGGTTTAGTCATAAAGTTTGTCTCAAAACCTCCAGTCTCAGTAGTATCATCCTCCAGCTCTGTAATCAAGGCAACTCGCCTGGTCTTCTCAATGTGCCAAACCTCTGTGATAAACCAAGAGTCATAACCCTCTAACTTCCCTGACAAACCAGCAGGACGTATGAAGCGCATTGATCGCCTCCAGCCATTCATTATGGCCTGGGACACAGGCTCTGTAATTGGAGATGTGGGAAAAACAGCTCCATCTGGTGGAATGCCCTGTGACTGGCCCATCTGTCTCAAAATTATGGTTCCTTGGTAGAATGAGGTCATAGAGATCCCCATCAAATAGACCATCTTGTACCCATAACTCATTATAATAAATGAGTTAATTCCATACCAGGAGCAGTACCAGAGCAACTCTGTAGAATCTAGCTCCAAAATCCAAGCAATCCACTCTTTTTCTGAGCCAAGGTAAAACAGAGTTCTTCGCATGTGGTAATGCGCAGCCGAATATGGCATTCTGTCTGGGGGAGCCACCACTTGCAGATGGTCCTTGAGCTAAACCTAAAATAAATAAATAAATAATAAAAAAAGATGGAAATGCAAGATCTTTTTACTTGTAAAATGACAGGGCTGACAGACCAAGGCCCTTCGGATCTAAAATTTCCATCCAGGTTCTATAGGGCTTCCGCTAAGAGCAAGCCAGCAATGGTACAACCACGCTCCATCTGAACAATTAACTCCACTACCCGAATGTCTCCCCAACCAGGAGAGTTAAAGAAAAGTCATCCAGCGATCAAACACAAAACCAAAGCGGTCATTCTATGTTCCCCTCTTATTTTGTCCCCCAGATTTTTCGGATATTGGAACTCAGCCATGACTGCAGTAAGGTTGATCCGACCTTCCACGACCATAGAACTGGCTAGCTCGTGTTTCAACCCCAAAAGCCTCCTGAAAGAATGAAAGTAGCCAACCCTATACTCAGGGATTGCTAAAGCAGCATTTGGGTTGCTTCTTAGAATGGTACTAAATTATTCAAAGGTAGGGCACATTTCCTCCATACTAGTACCAAACTGGAACATATGGTCAACAGGGTCCCAAAACCTAAAGCAAGCCCTCAGAAAATTCCAATCAACTTTCACCCCTCTCAGAGTCAACATAGAATTGTTTCCATACTTACCCAGATTGATTTTTTCGACCTTGTCTAGGTTCTTAGCCCATAAAAACATGTGGTAGCTATAGTAGGGCTCCATTGGCCTCTTTGGCTAAATAAGAGAGAAAAGTCGAAAAAAAATGCTAAGAAAGCACTCAAGGTCGCTAGGAAGAGTCAGAGTGTCTTTTTCGGGAGAAGGAAGACCCCTTTTTATAGAAAAGTGAGCCAAAACAGGCTGGGGCACACAAATCTGCCACCAAGGCTTGGCAGCAGCACCACCTCATGGTGGCGGTAGCCGCCAAGCCTCTGAAAGGCCAGGGCGGCAGCCGCCCAGAGCCCTGGCGGCACCGCCATAAGCCCAGGGAGGCAGTGTCCCTTCAGGTTGGCGGCAACAGCTTTCCTGGGTAGTTTTTCTAGATTTATGGGAACTCTTTTGAGTCCGGGGCATTTTAGGACATTTCCACAATATTTTTTAGGCATTTTTAGTGAATTTGATTTCATTTTTGGACTGAAAATTGCATAACATGGCATTTTAGTCTGCATCCATGACATGGGGAGGTAAAATTTTAAAGCATCATAACATATGCAGCATCATCAACACATAATATCATTCATACATAGCATCATCATGACATCCATACATCATAATTAAAAGAAAAGAAAGAAAGAAAAAAAGCAGAAAGTCGGGAAAGAAGCTCAGTCTCTTCTGCGACGCCGACGAGGGTCCTCCGGCAGACGAGGTAGATCAGACAAGACATCAAGCCGAGTCAACATGCTCATCAAGGCTAGCTCCATTCTTCTCCCCACACGATAGTTGTGGCGGGCCCACTCTATAGTAAGCTCAAAAGAGTAAAATGTCAAATGCCAAAGAATCATTTTCGAAAGCAAAGCTACTAGGTATCTTAAGCTAAAGGATCATTTTCGAAAGCATAAGAAGCATCAACATACCTCAGGGTTATCAGGGAGGTTTGATGTGTGAGGGTGAACTTCATCCGGAAGATGGAACCTTTGCGTCTCTCCACGAGCATTGATGTAGAAGATATCCTCGGGAAGCATGTGGTTGGGTCCCAAGACGACTTGGTCAGGATCATTTCTTATCTCGGGGGTAATACTGGGACCAGCTATAGAAGGGTCTCTCGATGCACCCACACTACAAATATGACCTGGTCCGGCAGAAGAAGGACCAGCAACACTAGATGCACGCTCAAATCGCCTGCATGGGTCGCCAACAGGACCCATTAAACGGGTACAACAAAATGTTGTGTAATCATCCTTGGGTGCTACATATAGATGGATCGGGAGCCCAGTATAAGCCTCATCAAGAACCTGCATGTCCATATCCCATCTCATGTTAATCGGAGGGTGAACCGGAACTACCCACCTACCAACAGTCTGAACTCGGACCCTTTCCCCTAGATAATATAATTTCTGATATGGTGAACGAAGCAACAAACGGGAACAAGCCAATGAAACACTTGGGTCGAGTTCCATTGGCATCAGCGACATGCGGTCAACATAGGGTTTCATCACAACCTGCGTAAAGATTTGTTATAAACAGAACCATAGAATATGGATGATGAAAAGTCAGTAAAATAACTGAAAAGAATTAAGGCTACCGAAGAAAGCTCGTATGGTCCCAAATTCGCACACGCCAGGGCTAGACCAATATTTCCTGTTCCACCGGACACCAACTAGAAAAACATCCAGCCTGGGGCTGCTTAAAGTGGGGGCAAGCATTTGAAAGTATTCATAGGCCTACACTTGGCTCAATCATGATAAACAGAAAGTCAGAAAGCAGAAGTAAGAACAGGTGCATAGAGCACCTCTTAGTTTAAGTCAATAGGTGCAGAGAGTACCTCCCAAAATCAAATCAGATTCAAAAGCAAAAGATGCGGAAAGCATACCTCCTATATGAAGTGAGTCCCGCAATAGGAATAAAAAGCTCCTTGAGACAGGTCGCACATTTCCCGATACATAGTGCTCAAAATAGCGCTCGCCCAATCATACTCACCCAAGATAGTCATATCCATCAAGTTGGGTAGAATGTTCAGGTTGACGGTATCACGACGAGTATGACCGAATGTGCATCTAGCCAGGATCAGCATCATCAGCCTGGCAACTACCTCAGCCTCATATATCACCCCGGTAAACGGCTCCATCTCTCTCAGTCGGTCTTGAAGCCAAGTACGAGGCACTGATATGCGATTCTATGGGGGATCCTAGCCTATAAGCCAAACCATATCATCGGGAGTAAAAGTGGCTCTCCAGTCAGAACGAAGATCCAGGTGACAGGTTCCGAAGTGTAAACCGGTCAGCATCGACAAGTCCAGCGGGGTGACCGTCAGTTTCCTACAAGGAAAGTGAAAGGTGTTGGTAGTGTCCCACCATTGCTCCGCCAGAGCTTTGATCAAAGCCACATGGCTCTCAGGATTGGTTTTGACCTTCAGAAAGGATACAAAACCAGTGGGCTCTAGCAAAGGTCTTATCGGAGTCTCCTCAGATGAAGCATCAGCAAGGTAGGCTAAATTTGATTTAGCCCCCCTATTCCTGAGCATGGTATTATAATTTAATCTAATTTAAAATATATATATATATATATATATATAAAATATTTAAAAAAAAAATAAAATGAATGATGAATAAAACAAGTGCTAAATTCCAAATAAATAAAGGACAAGGTACCTCGATTCTGCTGTCCCAAGAAATGTGTTGCTCGGGTTCCTACAGCAAGTTCTCCGGGTCAGGATTATCTCGTGGGGCCTCATAGCTGTGGTGTCCCCGATTGCTACTCCCAGAAGCTGAAGCCATCAAGAGGAAGAGAGGAGAAGCCTTAGAGAAGGAATCTAGAGAGAGAGAGAGAGAGAAAAAATGAAAAAATGGAGTGAAGAAAATGAGGAACCTCACCCTATTTATAGATTTTGAGAATCTCAAAAATGACCGTTATGTCCCCAGCTTGGCCAAAAACAAAGAAACTTGTATTCCTGAAGTAATTCAAGTCAAAATCAGACGCCGTAAATTTTGTTGGATCCGTAGGATTTTTCTCTACCCATAGAGATATCATTCATCCAGATCAGACATCGGGAGCATCTATAATTCAAAAAATGACAGAGACAAGAAAATACTAGAAAAGTGAAAAGTTGTCAGGAGCTTGACAGATCATACTTGTGTACCTCCAGGCCCTGCAAGACGCAGTCGGAACGACTCCTTTTGTTCTAAAAGACAGGAATGACCCAGTTCACCTACATCACACCTGTCATTCAGAATAGACAGCCATGATGGGGGGTAGCTGTGAACACTCATTTTTTACACCCTTAGACTCATACCAACCCGAACGACACTCCCCAGAACCAAACTGACGCTCAGACAGACTCAGAATAGCTTCAGAATGGAGTCTGGGCACATTTGCCGCCCTCCAACCTTGGAAGTGCCGCCAGAGGGCTGCAGCCATTGCACAACGTGGCTCCTTGTTGCGGTAGTCGCCCCCCTTCACAGCCTGTGCCGCCAAGGTACTATGGCGGCACCACTACCCCCTTTTGGCGGCAATGTCTTCTCTTACCGGTGGCAGCGATGACCTACATCCGATTTTTTCCAAATCCCACATAAAAAATTAATGGGATTCGACCCCCGAAGCTCCTATTATAAGTAGACAGCCTCCTCCATCTCCCAAAAAACAAGAACGGACAGCAACAAACACAAAAACATAGGAAGACTCACGAGAGCAAAGAAAAGAAGACAAGAAATCATTTTCGTCATTAGATTTCGTCTTTTTTCCTCTCAAAGTCATATTTTCTTCTTTTTAGCTCTCTTGAGATTTAAAGAGTTGCTATTAGGGGCGTATTGAGCCTCTCAGTTGAATCTTTCCTCAAAGCAAGGTCCCTCCGCCGATTCACTTTCTTAAGACCTAAGAAGGCATCCCGACTCATCACCTCAAGGCGTCATCTGATCCAAGGTGGAACTCCGCTCTGGAAGAGCACTCCATCCGTCAGCATCCCTAAAAGCTAGGGCAAAGGTATCGTTTCCTAACTCATCTTCTTTATTTTGGCAGAGCATTAAAATAAAGAATCAAAACATGATAAATTGGGCATAAAATCAACCCTCCTTCGCTAGAAGGAAGAACTGCATGGGTTTTGATTCCCATTCGACGGGATACGCAGGCAAGCTATATGAAAGCTTCAAATCCAAAAATGACAAAA
>CANXYC010355917.1:0-16647 GCA_948193065.1 Aleurites moluccanus
AATTTAGTCCCCCGATTACCAAAAATTCCAAACTTACCCGATTAAGTCCTAACTGACTTCAAACCAACTCTAGGCCTAAAAATTAGGTCATATAACATGCATATATATATATTCCATGCATTCACATATCATATTAACACATTATAAAGAAAGGAAAATAATTTCCCTAAAGGTCCCGATAAGGGTTTAGGCTAAGGTGTTACATATAATTTATGCAAAGTGTGGTTGATAGGGCATATGGTGTATGCCTTATGTGATTTGATGTGTTTTTATGTATATAATGTGTTTTGTAATGATTTTATACCTTACCGAAATGTTATATGTGAAAATAGGTGAACTGTCGAAAATTCCAGTTCAGAGTGCCGGGCGACAGGCCGATTAGGGCTACCGATAGAGGATTGAGGGAAATAAAGGATAAACAGTGATTAAGGTGAGTCCTTATATATAATCATGCATGATTTGCTTCATAAGTCATATAAAAAGTCATTTGGACTGATAAACCAGCTTTTGTTGTCATACAATACCTAAAGTGCAAATTGGCCAGTAAATAAGCCCGCCGAAACGACCTAAAATGACCTAAACTTTGTCTGGCCATAAAATCAAATCCAGAAACCCAATTGGGCCACCACTTGACCCAATCATCTAGTCTCGACTTAAGCTTCGAAATAGTACCGCATGACCCACCTAATTCTTTTGGTAACACAGTTAACCAGGAACTACCTAAAAATCCCAAAATGGACCTGTAATTTGCGAGCCAGTTGCGGCAGCACAACTGGGCTCTGCGGGGCCAATTTTTGACAATTTCCCAATTTGTCCCATTACTCTTTATATATGTATATATGATCATTCTACATCTATATAAGATCTATTTTAGCTATATTTATGCTATTTACATTGTATATGGAGGCACCCCCATATGATATCATAACAGAGCTATCTCGATGGTATAACAGGTAAAACCATCGACAGTGTGCACACTGGTTTTTATACAGGCCTTAGCTAGAGGAGGATGACGTACTCTAGCCGTAAGAGCCGATCACTCTTACGAATGGGTGGATAGAGCACTAATAGTGCGGAAGAGTGTTGTATCAAAAATTATAATTGTGCTAAATCAATACAATTATACTTTTTCACAGGACCCATACCTGTTATATCATATGTGCATTGACTCATTCATTGAATATTTGATATTTCTTCACTTGATATCATATATGAATATTTACATAGATATTATATGGACACAAAACTAGATACCTATATGGATAAGTATCTAGATGTTTATAGAGATTCTTATATTAATATTGATACAGATGTTTGTATGAATACGTATACGGGTACTTGTATTACTATTTACTTGTTATATTATATGAATTCTTTTATTGATATATATATATATATATATATATATATATATATATAGAGAGAGAGAGAGATAGACAGATAGATAGATAGATACTTGCTTTATTATATATTTATTATCTTATATTAATTCTGCAAGCCACATTTGAATGACCATTGTTTCATGAGCATTTATTGCATTTTGATACATTTGGATTCACTGAGTATTTTTATACTCACCCCCTTCAGTGATTATTATTTTCAGGTTTGTAGTGTGGCACGCATTCCATTGGCATCCCCTACTCCTGCATTGGAATAGTACTAGCTGATCATGTAAAAATTCAAGTTCCAAAAGTATATGTAAATGTTTGTACAGTATAGAGGCTCCATGGTACTGTAAAATTTAAGAGTAGTGTACATATATGTTTGTGCTTGCATCTTTATAGTTTTACATAATAATTATACTATGGATATATATGATATAATATATGTGGAAATTGCTTGATATGCAGATGTGGTTATATTGAGATGATATTAGAGATCCAGAGGGATCCTTGAATTGAGATAGATGGTGAAGTATATAGTAGAAGTGTATATTTGTGTGTTTTTCATTTGGGCATACTCCTTATACAAAGGAGATGCTGCCCAAATTTTTATGAAATTTTCAAGCCATATTGAGCTTGTTATTGAATTACTTGCCATGTCATATAGATAATTGGGTTCTTCATGGTACTGGTAGCTTAGGCAACACCCGTACCCTAGGACCGTCACAACTCTTAGGTTGGGTCATGACAGTATTGGGTTAACTAAGAGATGAACATTGTATATGATATATTGATGATGATATTCTGAGTTATATGATGGTATTGTGATATATTATATGAATGTTACAGCCATTTGCAATAAATGACACAATGCATAACAGAATAATAGAATGAATAGTAATTAATTAAAAATGAATAATATATTGAGGTTTATAGATGATGCATGTGATATTGGGTTCTACGGGTGTCGGTCGCCATTGGCATCTCCCGTGCCCTAGGACCATAGTGGTTCGGGAAACAGGGTCATGACAAGTGTACTCATTGCAAATATTTTGGGCACACTACACAAAGATGTCCTATTAAATATAGGAGACCTTACTCTATCAAGAAGGTATGGATTCCAAAAGGATCAATCCAATTTGATAAGGATGTAAGGTTTGTTAAATATGCTAACATGTATGGATCAAAGGAACTTAGGTACCAAAGAAAGGATGAATCATACATTATATTGTAGGTGCAGATGGTCAAAAAAGACAAATGGATCATAGATAGTGGTTGCTCATGACGCATGACAGGAGACAAATCAAAGTTCAAAGAACTAAACTCCAAGAGTGGAAATGTTAGTTTTGGTGCAACTCCAAAGGCAAAATCATCGGCATCGGCTCTATCGGCAATGATGATGTATCTCTATCCAAAGTTTTATTTGTTGATAATTTTAAACATAATCTTCTTAGTACTAGTCAATTTTGTGATAGAGGATATAAAGTGATTTTTGAATCTCTTGCATGTAAAGTAGTAGATATCAAAATAATTAAAATTGCTTTCATGGGTTATTGCCAAGGGAATGTATACTATATGGATCTAAATAATGCATCTCAAGTAAATCTTTATTTATTTGGATACATAAATGAGGACACATCCTTATGGCATAGAAGACTTGGACATGCTAGTGTGGATGTATAAAAAGGATTTAGTCAAATGTTTACCAAAGTTAATTTTCATAAGGGAAAGTTTTTTGTGATGCTTGTGCTAAAGGCAAATACTCTAGAAGTTCTTTCAAGCCAAAAAATGTCATTTAAACTTCTAGACCTTCACAACTTTTGTGTATTGATCTTTTTAGTCCAACTAGAATCGCAAGCCTTGATGGAAAACTTTATTGTCCTATTTGTGTTAATGACTATTCTTGATTCACTTGGGTGCTTTTTCTTGCTCATAAACATGATGCATTTCATGCTTTAATACCTGTTTTAAAATCTTTACAAACTAAAAAAGGATATGTTATTTCTAGTATGAGAAGTAATCATGGAAAAGAGTTTGAAAATTCAGATTTTGAAAATTATTTTAAAGATCATGGCATATCTCATAATTTTTCAGCTCCTAGGACTCCTCACCAAAATGGTGTTGTTGAAAGGAAGAATAGGTCTTTAGTTTAAATGGTAAGAACTATGCTTTGTAAAAACAACTTGCCTAAATACTTTTAGGCTGAAACTGTTAGCACTTCCTGTTACATTTTAAATAAAGCAATGATTAGGTCAATCCTTAAAAATATCTCATATGAGTTATGGAAATGAAGAAAACCTAATGTTGCATACTTTCATTCATTTGGGTGTAAATGCTTTGTTCTGAATAATGACAAAGATAACTTAGGAAATTTTGTTGCCAAATTAGAAGAAGCTATATTTCTTGGATATTCCATGCATTCCAAAGCTTATCGAGTCTTCAATAAACGAACTCTTTTAGTTGAAGAATCCGTACATGTTATGTTTGATGAGTTTCCTTCTAAGGATATTGATAGGAATAAAGAAAACAAAAGCATAGAAGAAATGATGGAAGACTTATCCTTAGAGAAACATGATGAGCGTAGCATGGATTTTGGTAAGGATTCCAAAGAAAATTAAGAAATTGACTTAATTGAGTCCACAAATCAACACAAAGAACCACATCATCCAAGAGTGAGAAATGAGGTTAAGGACACTCAAATTATTGGTTATCCACTTCAAGGAGTGAGGACAAGATTAAAAGTCCACAACACTTGTGAGTAAGTTGCATTTCTCTCACAAGTTGAGCCAAAGAACATCAAGGATGCACTTGAAGATGATCAATGGATAGTTGCCATGCAAGAAGATCTAGATCAATTCGAAAGAAGCAAGGTTTGGACATTAGTTCTTAGACCTCAAGATCATCTAGTAATTGCTACAAAATGGGTATTTCGTAACAAATTGGACAAATTCGGAATAGTGGTAAGAAATAAGGCAAGGTTAGTTGCTCAAGGATACTCTCAAGAGGAAGGTATTGACTTCGATGAAACTTATGCTCCCATAGCTAGATTAGATGCAATTAGAATGCTACTTGCTTATACATACTACAAAAATTTTAAATTATTTCAAATGGATGTTAAAAGTGCATTTTTAAATTGTTTTATTCAAGAGGAAATGTATGTTGAACAACCTCCTAGTTTTGAGCATGAAAAATTTTCAAACCACATTTTTAAATTATCTAATGCTTTGTATGGTTTAAAACAAGCTCCAAGAACATGGTATGAGAGGCTGAGCAATTTTCTCCTTGAAATTGATTTTTCTAAGGGAAAAGTTGATACAACCCTTTTTATTAAGCATGAGAAGTAAGACATTTTAATTGGTCAAATATATGTTGATGATATCATTTTTGGTGTTATTAATTAAAAGCCTTGCAAGAAATTTTCTAAGTCTATGCAAGGTGAATTCAAAATGAGTATGATTAGAGAACTAAACTTCTTATTGGGTTTACAAATCAAGCAACTAGAGCATGAAACATTGATCAATCAATCCAAGTACACCAAGTAGTTACTAGAAAAATTTGGCATGGACAAAACCAAACCTCAACCTACTCCTATGAGTACCTCAATTAAGATGGAGATTGATGATAATGGTAGAAATATTGATTCTAAACTTTATAGAAGCATGATAGGATCATTACTTTATTTAACCGCATCTAAACCCGACATATTATTTAGAGTTTGCATGTGTGCATGTTTTCAATCTAATCCTAAGGAATCACATATAGCTGGAGTAAAAAGAATTATGAGATACATTACACCAAATTTAGGTTTGTGGTATCCAAAAGGGTCCTCATTTGATCTATATGGATACTCTGATGCAGACTATGGTGGTTGTAGAATAGATAGAAAAAGCACAAGTGGCACTTGTCAATTTTTAGGAAATATGCTAGTATCATGGTTTTCTAAAAAGCAAAATTCAGTTGCACTATCAACTATGGAAGTAGCCACAAGTTGTTGCACTCAACTTCAATGGATAAGAACTTAACTAGACGATTTTGGACATTCATTTAATTGCATTCCCATAAAGTGTGAAAATATTAGTGCCATAAATCTTTCAAAGAATCCAATTAATCACTCATGCACTAAGCATATAGACATAAGACATCATTTTCTTAGGGATCATGTTTGCAAAGGTCATATTAATTTTGAATATATGGATACTAAGAAGCAGCTTGCTGATATATTCACAATACCCTTGGACAGAGAAGAATTCTATTTCATTATAAGAGAATTAGGTATGATTGATACCTCTCAGGTATGACTCTTGACTTGCTCTTAAATAGATATAATTGATCATAATGATTTGTGATGATATTGCATGATTTATAAGCACTTATAACAATTTATGTGTTTCCATGACAAATTGAGACATAAGTGAAAGAATCTTATAAATTCTCATCACTTTAACCTAGTTTCCATGAATTTTCTTATCAAAAAGTATGAATTATATTAATGTGCATATGAAAACATAAAATCAAAAGCTCTATTTGCCTTTGAATTAAAAAGAGTACCTTAATCTTGCTTTTCATGCCCGCTAATAAATTTAATGCCCGTGGCACATTGTCACGCCCGTTAAAAATATTTCACACCTATTAAGAATCATTTTGTATTTTTTAAAATTTTGGGCTTGTCTTTCACGACAATGAACAATGTTCATGTCCTTGAAGACGCGGGTATTTAAATAGCTCGCGTCCATGACTTTTCATTTCTAATTCAAATTTTAGATTCCTTTTTCACTATCTTTCCTATTTTCTCTCAATCTTTCAATATTCCAACTCACTCTCTCTCATTTTCTTCAAATCTTCTATTATAAATCTTCATTATATCTTCCTTAAACCCTAAAATTATGGTGAAAACTAAGAATGTGGGTGGTAGAGGCAAAGGAAATGGTACAAATTTGGGTGAAGCATCCCAAGCGCGGGAAGAAATGATTAAGCTATCTTATAGTCTTTCATTCACTTCTTAGCATCACATTAATAGATTTTCAGTGCTTAAACACCAAAGAAACCCGGTTGGTGGTCGAAGCATTCAATTTATTTATTTGGGTATGATTAGTTTGAAAGAGTTTGTCACTAATTACTGCATAGCTTTATTTGGAGATAGACAATTTGATTATTATTTATCTGACTTACACTTAGAGCTAGTGTATGAATTCTTTGCCACACTTCTTGTGAGTCCCACGAGTGATATGACATTCAAACTAGGCAAAATAAACCATTCATTATCTTCTGATGCTTTAGGTGGTTTGTTTAAGCTTAAGTCTAGTGGGGTTTGCCGAATTTCAAATCATTGGGATCCTTCCCTGGTTTGGGAAGCATTGACTGGCTCTACTCAGTATAATGTTTGGACTGCAAAATCTTCAAGGATTCGTGATCTGGCTCTCCAAATTATACCAATGTTCCTCACCTATTCAGTTTTTGCTAGAGGAGACAACAATGGAGCTATTAGACATAAGGAGCTATTTCTAGATATATCAACTTTTTGTGATACGGGAATTGTGAAAAAGGCTGGTGATGGTTGGGTCTTAGCTACCATTGATGGGGATGATCAGGATGATGAGATAGATGATGAGCTTGCTGCTATATTTGATGAGCCATCCCAAAAAAGATCCCACAATCTTCCTTTTACAGCACCACCGACTAGCTCTCAGCCATCCTCTTCAGCTGATTACTTTTAGAGTCAAGTGTTGGAGCATTTGGCTAGGCTTGACACTAGACATAACTCTTTGGAAATTGGAGTTACTTCTCGACTGGATAAACTTGAAGCAAATCAAAAAAAGCTGCAAAAATCCATAGATAGTCTTCAAAGTGCTTTATCACTTGGAAGTACCCGTCCACCTGATGACTCTTCCGTTCCTCCTTCATCTTAGTAGTTCTTTTCTTTTTTTATCTTAGATTTTGTTTATGTGCTTATATTTTATTATGTTTATGTTCATAGTAATGGCACATTTCTTATTTTGATATTTATATAATACTTCCTCGTTTATGAAATTTCAACTTCTTCTATTAATGAATTATTATATTGTGTTATTAGTATGTTAAACTGAAGAAAACCTTATTGATTATTGTCAAAAAGGGGGAGAAATATTGAATGCTATTGATGATATTGTTTAACTAAATATTTATCTAAATTAAAGGGGAGTTTTAACTCAAGGGATTATTTAATTGACTTATTTATACTCTTAACACATTTTTTTCTCATCATAAAAAAGAGGGAGATTGTTGTCTTTATAATGATTTTGATGATGTAATTGAAATCCAAAACAAAGTGTTAATTAATATATTTGAGTTACAAATAATTATTTAACTTGTGTTTAAAATTTGTCTAAAAATAGGGATTCATGCCCGTGAATATTATTAATGCTTGTGAACAAGATCAAAGCAACATAAGAAATTTACTCAGAAAGAATCTTTAAGCTCGTGAATTTTTCTTCACGACTGTGAAAGAGTTTCACGCCAGTGATGCTTATTCATGCTAGTGATTATTTTAAGAATGGTTTTGGGTAAGAGACATAAGAGTATTTAAGACAATGAAAAATTAGTTACACCCATGTGTGAGGCCTCGCCCGAGCACCACCTCCCGAGAATCCAAGGGTTCGGAGGAATGCTCTCATTTTTTAGAAAATGATTTCTCACGGATCGACAGGCGACCTTAGCGACCTTTCTTGGAAAATGATTTTTTAATGTTTAGAAGTCGCCACCTTAAGTTATTTTTTTATCGAGAAAATTTAAGGTAAAAACCCAATTTGAATCCAATTTTATCCCAAACGAAAATAAATGCACTAGTCTTTGAAACCAAAAAGGATTCGGGGACTGGGTTTTGGTTGAACTTGGATTTTAATTTTAATGTTGATTTAAAACATTTTCATGAGCAGTTTATATAGATGCATGAATAGATTAATGAATGGACAAAAGCAATAAAACAGTTTTAGAGTGCGGTATTTAAATTATTACAATTTAGGAATCTCAAAATATGGGATATCGACTCTAGCCCTTATGGGTTCTAGGTCAATCACACATTCCCTGAAAAATACATTTAATAAAAATAAAAAGAAAAGAGATCTCTTTCACCCCTTTGAATTTGAAGCTCTTAGATAGCTTGCCTGCGTATTTTGTTGAATGGGAATCAAAACCCACGCAGTTCTCCCTTCTTGCGAAGGAGGGTAGATTTATGCCCAACTTATCATGTTTTGAACTCTTTATTTTGATGCTATATCAAATAAAGGAGATTCATCTATTTTGATGCTTTATTAGAAATAGGGAAAGTTAGGAGACGATACCTACTCCTTTGCTTTTTGGGAAGGCGGCGGTTTGATTGTCCTTTATGATCAGAGCTCCACTTTGGATCTGTTGAAGCCCGGGGAGACGGTCATATTGTCTTTTATCTAATGATTCAAAACAAAATTAACAGAGTGATTTTGTTAGAAAATGATTTTTTAGGCTCCACGCGCCCCGAATTTATTCCTTCTTTAGTTCAAAGAGAACTAAAGAAAATTAGGCTCCACTCACCTCGAGTTGGTTATTCTTTAAACTCAAAGAGAGTTAAAGAAATAAGCAGAAATCGGTGTATGAGAGAGATAGAGGAACTCCGAGAAGGAATGTCAACTTGAAGTGATTTTGATGTGTTCAATTATGAAAGAGGGGCCCCATATTTATAGGCAAAGGGCTGCCACCGGAGGGAGGCGGCGACACCGCCGTGGCCTTTTGCTGCACGGGCAGAGAAAGAGGGCGGCAACCAAAAGGTGGTGAGAAACGTCAAGGCGGTACCTCCGAAAGGGCTGGCGGTATCGCCAAAGGGGGGGCGGCGGCACCGCCAGGCCCTGAGAGTGGTAGTCCAGGTATGATTCTGATCCGATGTGTTTCTGAGTCCGTTTGAGTGCGAGTTTGGTTCCAGTGAGTGCCAGTCGGGTTGGCACGAGTCCGAGGGGTGTGAAAATCCAGTGTTCACAACTGCCCCCATTACGGTTGTCCATTCTGGATGATAGACGTGATGTAGGTGAACCAAGCTATTTCTGCCTACTTGTGACAAAAGAAATGCATTTTGATATCATCTTATGAGGTCTGGAGGTATATGAGTGCAATCTGCCATGCTTCGAACAATTTTCAATTTTTTTGACTTTTTTTTTTATTTCTGTCATTTTCTAAATTACAGAAGCATCCCAGGTCTGATTTGGGTGAATGATAAGTTGATGGATAGAGAAAAATCATACAAATCCAGCGGAACTGTCTGCACTTGATTCTGACTTGAACTACTTTGAAAAATGCTAGTTACCTTGTTTTTACCTGTAGCGGGGACATAATAGTCAGTTTTAAGATTCTTGAAATCTATAAATGTAACACCTACCATTTTCTTATGTCATTTTCAAATATATATGTGTGTATAATTTTTAAATTTTATTGGATGAATTAATTTATCATGCCATAAGTATGCATTTTTCTTATTTAATTATTTTGAATAATGATTGTAAATGAGCATGGAAAATATTATCGTATAATATTGATTGGTATGTGGGATTTTTAAAATCTATATGTGTAAATATATTCTAAGTGCTGGAAGTTAGGAGTTAGAATATCTGTAACGAATTTACATAAGTTGGGTTAAGTGTTTCCCAGCCAGCCTTGGCGAGCTGGCAATGCGGAGCTGGCCTTGCGAGGAGGCAATGCCGAGTAGGCCTTGCGAGGAAGCAATGCCGAGTTGTCCTTGTGAAGAGGAAAAATGGGAAGTGGGAATGTGAAGAGGGAAGTGCGAACCGGGAATTGTGAAAAAGGCAATGGCGAGCCAACACTGCTAAAAGAAATGGCGAAGAGGAAATGTGAAGAGGAAAAGGCGAAGAGGAAATGGCAAAGAGGAAATGCGAAGAAGAAAAAGGTGAAGAGGAAATGGCAAAGAGGAA
Organism: Aleurites moluccanus; assembly: GCA_948193065.1. Lineage (NCBI taxonomy): Eukaryota > Viridiplantae > Streptophyta > Magnoliopsida > Malpighiales > Euphorbiaceae > Aleurites > Aleurites moluccanus. The sequence continues at coordinate 10,313 of CANXYC010355917.1, forward strand.
ATGGCGAAGAGGAAATGTGAAGAGGAAATGCGAAGAGGAATTGGAGAAGAGGAAGTGCGAAGAGGAAAGGCGAAGAGGAATTGGCGAAGAAGAAGTGCGAAGAGGAAATGTCGAAGAGGAAATGTGAAGAGGAACTGTGAAGAGGAAATGGTGAGAAGGAAGTGTGAAGAGGAAAGGCGAGCTGGGAAATGCGAACTGGGTTTGGCAAAGAGGTATATGTGAGCCGGCATGTGCGAAATGGAATAGTGAGCCGGCGATGCAAAGAGGCATTGGCAAGTTGGGATTGGCGAGCTGGTGAACTGCAAGCTGGAACAGCAGATTGGATTGGAGGAATGGAATTTAATTAATTCAGTTTTACTGAGGTAGTAGCCTATATAAGGGGCAGTAACTGAGGAATTAAACCACTTAAACTTATTATTTCTTATTCTCAACACTATCATGTTCGTCTTTTTCTCCAAAGGAGCTGAAGCTCAGTCCTTCTTATTTTCTTCAGATTTCATGATTTTCCATCAAAATATCTGGAGACAATTCATGGAAAATATATATATATTATGTGGTTATTATATTTATGTTCTTAACTTGTGGAAAGAGTTGGAAATATTTTATAGGCAGTAGAGAACAAATTTCTGCCATTTTAATCCATTTGAGGTAAGGATTTATTTGTTGGTTTTATTGGTTAAATATATATTATTTAGGTTGAAATAAATGGGTTTAGTGTTATTTTACATAGATTAACACTAATTAATTGAAATCCCTAAACTCTATTTTTTAATTGGAACTTTGTATTAAGATTTGATAAATTAAGGATGGGGTTCATAAATTGAGGATGGAATTTGTTAATTAGATGTAAGTATACCATAAATTGATGTGAAATTTGATGTGAAATTGTAGATTGTGGAAATTGAATTCTCAAAGTAGCCAAATTTGGTGATTTTTGAAGAATTGGTGAAATTGTCTAATTTATTGGCTATTGGAAAATTGAGGTGAGTTCTACATGCATCATTTGACCTGATTAATTTACTAAATTGATTGTTGGGCACCATTTGGGAAAAACCCCCAAATGGCTGAACCTCACATGATTGTGTTACCTTTGATTTTCTTTGAACTTGTCTTATATTCTCTTACCAAATTAAACTATTTATTATTATATAACCTTGCTTCATTGATATTTCCTATTTGATTACCGAACCTTATTTCTTTTGTCATATGAATTACCTTTATTACCAAACCTTTAATTTGTATTAGATATTGTACATGGCATGGCCATTATTGATATTGAATATTGATATGATTGATATTGAACTGATTGATTGATTGATTGAATCCGGATGCCATTGTTGTTAATGGTATCCCTTATTATTGACTCTAATATGGTTATGACAGAAGTTCCGTTTCGACAGGGGAGTGGGGAAATATTGTCGACCTTGTGCACATTGTATATTTGTACCTTAACTAGGAGGGGATTATGGTCTGGACATAAGGCCTGATCAGCCTTATGCTTATTTGCCCTGATATGGATGTACTAGGACCAACATGTTCTAACGCATTTGATTATCTGGAGATTGTATGATTTCTTTTCATACAGTCCATCCCTATATCTGTCTTTCCATATATGATACCTAATCTATATGTTGATTATTGGCTTCATTGTACCTTGACATTTATTTGGTACACTATTATCTCATTGATTGATGTCCTTCCTATATGATGCGTATTATTTATTGTGATGTATGTGAATTCGTTGAGTATCATCTATACTCACCCCCTTTTTATTGATTCCCCTTTTAGGAGAGGATTAGAGCTGCAGAATCTAGACTTCTACTTCTCTGGGAATTCTACCATTGATTTTCAAATGTATTTACAGAAATACTACTTTGAATAATATTTATTTTTGGTATTCATTATCTAGCTGCTCTATGGATATGTACGGGTTAACTAGGAAATGAACATGTATCTAAAGGTAACTTTGTTAAATGGATGATATTATAATTAATATGATATTTTGGGAAATTATATTTCAGTTCTTTTCATAATGTATGACAGGTTAATGGAATGATTAGTAATTATGAATATGATATATATATATTATATTGAATCAATAGGATTGATGTGACTGATATTGGGTTCTACGGGTGCCAGTCACCATTGGCATCTCCCGTGTCCTAGGACCGTCGTGGCTTGGGAAACCGGGTCGTGACAATAAATAGGGGTGAGGCTTTCTCATTCCCTTCACTCTCATTTTCACTTTTCTCTCTCTAGATTTTCTCTCTAGAAATCTTTTACTCTCTCTCTCTCTCTAGATTTTCTCTCTTTATGGCTTCACACTCTGAAAGTGCTAGTAGCAGTAGGAGGCGATATGGCTATAAGGTGCCACGGGACAATCCTGACCCAGAAAATCTGCTTCAAGAACCAGAACTGCATGTCTCATAAGATGGCAGAATTGAGGTATTTTCCTAAAAAAAAATTTTTTTTTAGTGAATTCCATTGCTTGAAATAGCACTGTACTTCGGAATAGGGTAGCCATATCAAACTTGGCTTATCTAGCCGATGCTCTATCGGTTGAATCTCCAGTAAAGACCCTGTTAGAGCCTACTGGCTTTGTGTCCTTCCTGAGGGTCAAAACGAACCCTGAGAGTAATGTAGCCTTGATCAAGGCCCTGGCTATGAGGTGGTGGGATACAACCAACACTTTTCATTTTCCATGTGGGGAGTTGACTTTACCCCACTTGACATGTCAATGCCGATCGAACTGCACTTAGGGACCCGTCATCTAGATCTTTGCGATGATTAGAGGGTTTCCTTCACTCCTGAATATATGATTCAGCATATAAGTCAGGATCCGGCCTAGGATAGCATATCAATACCTCGTACTTGGCTTCGAGCTTGCTGAGAGATATAGAGCCATTCATTGATATGCTATTTGATACTGCAATTATAGCTAGGCTGATGATGCTAATTCTGGAGGGATGTACATTTGGACACATCCATCGATATACTGTTAATCTGAACATTTTGTCGAGTTTGCTAGATGTGACTCAGCTTGGTAGGTATGATTGGGCTGGCGCTATTCTGAGCACCATGTACTGGGAGATGTGCTATTTGTCTTAAAGAGCTTTCAATTCCTTTGGCGGGACTCACTTCATTTGGGAGGTATACTCTTTGTATCCCTTATTAAATCGAAAAGGCACCTTCTGCACCCATTGTAAATTCTGAACTGAGAGGTACTCTCTATACTTCTTTTGAAATTCTGTTAAGTCTTTTTGACTTTCTCTGTCTTCAATGCTTGAAATAGGTATGGGCTTATGAGTATTTTCCATTGCTGGCTCTCACTTCTAACAACCCCAGGCTGGATGTCTTCTTGGATGGTATCCGGTGGAACAGGGAAGATTGGACTAGGCCTGGTATGCGTGAGTTCAGGACTATTCGAGTAGCCTTTCGCAGCCTTGACACCTTTCAGGTATCTTCTAATTTTACCTTATTCACACTTTCTGGTTTATACTTACCATAATCCTCTTATAGGTTGTGACGAAACCTTACACGGATAGGATGCAGCTAATGCTAGTAGAACTTGATCCGAGTGCCACACTGGCTTGTTCTTGACTGTTACTTCCCTCTCCATATAAAAAGCTATACTACCTGGGGGAGAGAGTCTGAGTTTAGACTATCGGCAGGTGGGTAGTTCCGGCACACCCACTAAATGACATGAGGTGGAATATGGACATCCATGCCCCTGATGAGGCCTACACTAGTCTTCCCATACATCTGTATATGACTCATCAAGATAATTATGTGCTATTTTGTCACACTCGACTGATGGGACACATTGGCGATTCGTGTCGACGATTAAGATGTCCATCTAGCTCTGCTGGACCTTCTGTTATTCATCAAAGTCAGGCTCAAAGCGTGGGAGCATCAAGAGATCCTCCTGCAACTGACCCTAATGTTACTTTTGGGATGCTGAATGATCTTGATCGGGTCGCTTTGGGCCCTAACTTCTGGATATCTGAGAATATCTTCTACACCAACACTCATGGCGAGATGCAATCATACTATCTTCCGGATGCGGTTCATCCTCTTGCACCAGAGCTACCTGATAACATTGAGGTATGTTTATGTTCTTTTTCTTGGCTTTGCTTTAGGAAATGATCCTTAAGCTCATAGTATCTCTTAGCTTTGGTTTCGGAAATGATCCTTAAGCTTGCAATAACTCTTAGCTTTGCTTTCAAAAATGATCCTTAAGCTTGCAATACCTCTTAGCCTTACTTTTGGAAATAATCCTTAAGCTTTTGGGTTTTCTTTCTGCAGGTTAATATGGAATGGTTTCATCACACCTATTGCGTGGGACATAGAATGGAGTTAGCTTTGTTGGGCATGCTGACTCGACTTGATATTTAGGCTGAACCACCTCATCAACTGGAGCACCCCCATCAACATCGTAGGAAAGAGTAGTGGCCTTTTTTAGCACTTTTTATCTTGCTCTGTTCTGTTTATGCTTATTTATGAACAATGATGTACGAATGATGTATGCTTTATATATGCATGTATTCATGATATTTTAGCTGATTACCCATGTTATGAATGTAGACTAAAAAATGTTGTGTAATGATATTTTATGCTTAAATGCATTTAAATGCCTAAAAAATGGCAAGGGATTTCGGAAATGTCCTGAAAAACCGCAAAAAAATTGGAAATTACTCAAAAGATTCTGCAGGAAAAAAGAAAAAAAAAAGTGTTGCCGCCAAGATGAAGGGGCGGTGCCGCCCTGGTACTATTTTGGAGCTTGGCGGTACCGCCACCACAAAGGAGCGGTGCCACCAAAGGCTATGGCAGCGCCGCCCATACTAGGTGGTGGCACTGCCTTAGCCTGCACGTCCAAGCCAAATTGGGCTGATTTTTTTCTATAAATAGGGTCCGAATCTCTTTCAAAAGTCATTCTACCTCTCCTTTTCACTCAAAGTTCCCAAGGAGCCCTATTATAGTCACCATATGTTTTTATGGACCAAAAACCTAAACAAAGTCGAAAAGATTAATTTGGGCAAGTATGGGATCAAATCTATTCTAACTTTGAGAGGTGTGAAAGTGGATTGGGATTTTTTAAGGGCCTTTCTGAGGTTTTGGGATCTTACTGATCATGTGTTCCGATTTGGGGCGAGCATGGAGGAAATGTGCCCTACTTTTGAGAAATTCAGTGCTAACCTTGGAAGTAATCCAAATGCCACTCTAGCGGTCCCCAAATATCGGGTTGGATACTTTCGCTCTTTCAAGAGACTCCTTGGATTGGGACAAGAGCTTACTAGTTCTATAGTCATGGGAGACCAAATCAATCTAACTGCAGTCATAGCTAAGTTTCAATATCCTGAAGATACTATTGGGATTTAGGCCGTTAGGCGCAGCGGAAAACAAAAAAAAAATCCCAATCCAAGATCTCTATGTTGATTAAAATCAAAGATAAGATTAAAGATTTAAGAACTTTTACCTTTGTGTTTGAAACTCTTTCTTCACTTGATCACTAAGAAAGGGTTACAGCAAACCACTATCTTTCCATGAGATGAGGAAAGCTCGACTAGTAATCCACGTGAAGATCAAACAACAAGCCTTATGGAAAGAGAAGCCAAAAACCCTTATGTGCAAGTCAAGGGTGTTTCGGTTTGATGGAGAATACAAGAAGTTGGCCGAATTCTTTTGGTGTTTTCTCTCAAGGTGTTTCAGCCTAATGGATGTATTATGACTTCTTATTTACTTAATCATGATCTCATCATATTTATAAGTCTCTTGACCAACTAGGTTTTAATCTAACGACTTATATTAAAGTAATAGATTTAATGACAATAATGACATTAATGAAAAAGTTAAAAACGCTCCTTTGACTTTAGACCTATTGATCATATTTTAAATATAATCCTATGGTCCTAATTTAATTAAATACATCATATGTAAATAATTAAATTAGATAATTAATTTAATCACATTAAATTATTGCAAAATCTCCATAATTAAATATATGGATTAAATCTCATTTAATCATAATTTAATTTCCTCGTTCACTTATTGTTTGAAAAACTTTTATGCGTGTGACCTAATAGGTTTCCTAATTATATGGCAACTCAAGTCCTTAATTATTTCCTTAAATTAATTTAGGAAACTCTCAAGTGGAATTCCTATTTCCAAAATAGGAAATTTCCATAAAAGGTAATCCTTATTCAACAAGGATTATGTGAATTAAACTTCTTTAATTCATAATCAATTCTCCAATTAAACCTTTCTAACTTAAGTAGATCATGAGCGGTATCTTGCCACACATCATGACCCCCAAATAATTAGAAATTGCTAGTGGT
>CANXYC010356025.1:0-12561 GCA_948193065.1 Aleurites moluccanus
AATACCCAAATAAATTATTTAAGACCATTTACATTCACTTTTATTCTTTCCTCTACTCAAATATACTGAAAAATTAATAAAACCTCGAAAAAATGCAAAATTACAATTTGGTCCTCCAATTTCCAAAATTTCCAAACTTACCCGATTGGGTCCTAACTGACTTCAAATCAACTCTAGACCTAAAAATTAGGCCATATAACATGCATATATATTTATTCCATGCATTTACATATAATATTAACACATCATAAAGAAAGGAAAATAATTTCCCTATAGATCCCTATTAGGGTTTAGGCTAAGGTGTTACAATTAAAGCTTAGATTAATACAATAGACTTCTAGGTTAGTCTATTCTAAGGCAGAATCATCAATTTGAGCAGTGTTTGCAGAAAACTCAGTTTGAAGGAAATAAGGTAAATTTTCTTCTTAAGTTATTTTCTTTGGATTTATCTAAGTCTATGGTTTAGGAAAATTAATCCTGTGTGTATCAAATTTATTGCTAGTGATCTGAAGTAAGTAATGGTAATTAATGTGGAAAAAATTTTGGAGGTTGAACTGCTGTGAAAAGTAACTCCAAAATTTAATGTGAAATTAAATGCAGTTTTCTTTAGAGAGATTAATGAAATTATTGTTGAAAATTAAGAATAGAAATTTTAAGATAATTAATTAATGGAAATTCATATGGAATATTATTAATTTGGAGAAACCCTAATTTTTGTATATTTGGAGAATTTTTTAGGAGGAGAATTCGAAATTTGATTGAAGAATTTAAGTGAGCAGTTTGCTAAAGGAATTTAAGGAAATTGTGCAAGAGGTAAGTATGAACATTTACCTAATGCTTGTCTCTTTGAACTAATAAGACTAAGCATCCTTGATTTGTTCATTCCCATATGTATATATATTTTTTTATATGCAGAAAATGGCTTGATCAATATTCTTGGATCAAGTCCATGTATTCTTGCTTGTGAAACTGGTTTGGATAATGATAGATGATGATGGTCTTGCAACCAATATTCTTCCTATGAGATTGAAACCCATGACCCATGGATAGAACGCTCTTCCCAATGAGAGTAAATTCATTGGTCCATAGTGCAATTTGGGAACTCAGCTAGTAGAGTTTTGTACCATTGTTCCACCTAGAGGGGACCAGGAGCTCTAGGCGCATGCCTTGCAAAGCATGTGTGCACGTTGAGGTAGCAAGGCTACCGATACGTATGTTCTGATATGTGATCAGTTCTTCCAGATGATATTTGATAATGCCATTCTTTGTGGGCATTCTATGTTTTAAAGATGAACTATGATTTGAAATTGACATGTTTTGATATAACCAAATTTTTATGAGAACTACATTTCTTTTAAGTAAAAGCCAATGACTTCCTTCATGCCTATATGTATAATTATTTGTTCATGATCATGATTCGACATTCAGTTCTTATAATATAATGTTCATATCTTACTGAGTTGAAGGCTCACTCCTCTTCTGTGGATTTCAAGTGATAGTACAGCTCGTGAGGGAGCTAGCAGAGAAGATCAAGCTTCTTGTCTTTTTCATTCCAAGAAGCTTTCATTGTAAATCTTTTGTTATATAATTATGTATATTCGTCAAAGGGTATTATGACACAATATGTAATGGGAGTATTTTCTAGAGCTCCATAGTTAGTCATTAGAGGATGATAATATTTTGATGTATGAATTGTTATCTTTTGGGTGATCTTGTTCCTTAGTGATGTGAGATATATCTTTTGATCAGTAAGGAACAGGAGAATATTATTATGAAATGATACAGTGAAGAAATGATTTATGCTTGAATGGATTATGATATGATATAGCATGTTATTATATCTGATATGAATGTATATGAGATTCAGGATTTGGGAGTTTTACGGGTTTATTGTGGCCTTAAGTCTACCCTTGCCCTAGGACCGTAGCACCACTGGAGTTGGGGTGTGACACAAACACAAAAGTCTTCTTCACTAAACTTAAAGTTAAGAGACTAAATAAAAAGTTTACAGAAGAAAATACAACGAAATTATAAAGGTAAGATGCTGAAAATTTGAAAATAAAAAGCTGGTATGAAAGTAAGCTGCTGGAAATTAAAGAACAAGAAAGTAAATGACTTGAATTGAAAAGGCAATAAAAATACTTGTTCATTCATTCATGGTCTGCCTCTTTCCCTTACAATCACAGCATATATAGAGGCTATTACAAGCTTAGGTAGAATAAAACAAAAGGTTCTAACAGCCACATAAAGATGCCATCCGATTTTGGCAAAAATAAGACATGCTTTTACCTTGTCTTGCCAAATCGGGTAAATTCCACAAAAGTAGGTCTAAATATGACTTTCCCCTATTTTTGCTTTAACAATTCTAAATATTGAACCCTCCTTTAAGCTTTCACATGATAGAGAGAGGCCAAAACCCATTTAATTAATTCAAGACACCAAATTGGACTCATCTCTCTACTTTCTTCAAGTGGGCTGAAACTCAAGTTGTGAAAGAGGGTCTTCCTCTTGCATAATTAAACTAAGCCTATAAGATGAATAAAAGGCTCCAAAATAGTATGAGCTTCGGCTGAATATTGAGAGTTTGGGCTTAGGGCTTTTACTTGGGCCAAGCCAAGTGGAGTGGAACTTAGGCTTGGGCTTGAGAATACATCACATATGTATTTCCTTTTAATTGCAATATTGTTTAATAACATTCTTTATATGGAAACAGTCATTGAGATTATAAATGCTTAATCATATTGTTTATTACCTGGGCAAAGTCATTTATTCTTGGACTAAGTTTCTTGTAAAATTTCACTAACTCCTTATTATTAAACTATATTATTGAGTCATGTGCTATTAAATGATTACAATTGATATTCAAAGGCCACTTGGGCCATACATTGTTCATTATACATATGAAAATTTGATTGAATCATAAATCACGATGTGATAGAATACCTTTTCTAATAAAGGATAAATCATTAGATCATATGCACTGGTGACTCAAATGATGGAATTTGAAATATCAATGACTTCACATAAGAGAGATCTATTGAGTCCTAGGCGTATGCTCCTCGTAAGTATATGTGAGATTAATTTGGGAGTGTTGTTGCTCTTCTATTAATTGTTTACATAGATTTATTCTCTCTTTATATTGATTTAATGTTCTTTGAGGCACATATATGTTATTGAATATGAACCCATTGCTTTGCTTTGTTAAATATGCATACATGTTTTATTCATTGATTATTCTTGAGAAACCCAAGGCATTAATGTATTTTCATAACTTGTTGAATTGAAAGCTCACCCCTCTTCTTATTGTGGTTTTTAGGTGCTAATGAATGGGCAAATCGGACTAATAGTGTCACATCCCCCACTTCAAGAGATATGACAATCCTAGAGATTGGGAAGGTATAAGTCCATCTAAACCCTTATAATCCCAATTAATAATTTTTCGGATATTTCATCGTAGTTTCCTCTGTTTTTTCAACAATTATCTAGGACTAATATCCCTATCTTCATTAAATTCCAATAACACAACCTGCAAAAGAAATACACTTCCAATTTCTTCAATTGCTACTTCCAATTAAATTAGACATATGAGGGTTTAACATACTAAAAATTCAAATTTTTCTAAGTACCATACAAATTATAGTGAATTTTGTAATTCTGCCCTACATCCTAAAATTTGTCCTGTAAATTCTACCCGAATAACCTCTACTTTTTATATATAACTCAACGTGTAGATATCCAAATGCTATTCTATTTTCACTGAAATTTAGTTAAGACATAGAGAAAATTTTTTTATGTTTTGAGTTTTCTCTGATTTTGGTTTTAATGTCCTCCAGAATGCAAAACACAGTAGGGTTTCTCAGTCTAAAATCTAATCCGAGCCAGTAACATTCAGTGTCCCATATCTCTTTATGCAGTATGAATTTGATAAAACTTCCTTGAAGGAATTTTTTTTACACATATATATCTATAACTTTTATGTTTTGTAGATTCTCAAAATCCAATTCTAAAGTATTAAAAACTACCCTCCAACTTACTATCTAGATACAGAAATCTCAAAATTCTAAAGATTTACTTCTAACTTCTCTTTCTTTCACTACATAAACCTCTAATCTATCACTAAAAATTATAAAAATGAATTATAATGCTAGATAAGAGTACTACCTCTTGGAAACTTTAAAGAATTTTCTTTAGCTTTTAGTAAGATTTCAACAAAATGATGAAGAAATTAAGGTTAGTTGATGGAAAGCTTGTGAATTGAGGTGATGGAAGAGTAATTTATGGAAGAAGAGATGAGAAATTTTTTTTGAAGAAAATCCCCCTTAAATTTCAGCCAACCATGAGAAGATGATGAATTTTTGGTTATTTTTATATTTATTTATATAAGTTTATAACCAATTAGAATTTTTGAAAAAGAAATTTTAAAGAAAAAGAAAACGGAATGAATAAAAATAAAATGTTGGTGAAGATAAATTAAAGAAAAAAAATAAATCTCAAATTTTCTTGGTGGAGTGGAAGGCCACCTAGCCCATTTTTTTATTATTTTTTTAAATTAATCAAAATAACTTTTTAATTTATCTCTCAAAATTTACCAAATTATTATTTTTCACTTCTTGTACTTCTATTCACTACTTAAGCATTTAAGTTTTACCAATTTCACTCAATTCTATTTTTAACTTATCCATATTCATCATATTTTAGGTGTGTAAAGAAAAATCAGATAAAAGACTGCTTTGAAATTTACTAAAAATTGAATACTGGAGGTTGTCCAATCTTAGGTTTTCTAGATTTTTCTTTTTAAGTCTTTTAATTGATTTAATTAATTATCACTCTTTTTAACTTCGTTTAGTCCCCTAATTATTTTTTTTTAAGATGCTAGGCCATCTAATTAAGATATCCCATAATCATTTCTAAGTAATGTACTTCTTAAATTTTATAAAAATTCAACTATCGATTCTCGTTTCTTAAAACTATCCTTAATAGTTTTAGAGTTTAATTAAGGTTATTACAAATAGAGCTTCTTAAGTCATTTTTCCTCTCCAAGAAGCTTGAATGTTTAGTTTTTTTTTATCATTGTATTAAACATTATGTTTTTGGATGTGTATTCTTTAATTGCTCCATAGTATGGGATGTTATATACATAGGATTGATGTTAAGACATTACTAGACTTTCTCTCGTTCCTTAAAAATAATGGTTTATAGATGACTTCTGATCAATAGAAAACCAGTAAAAAAGTAATATATTGTTATTATGATTAAATTTTATATGGGATATATAAATTATACAGATATTATTTATGGATGATCTAGGCTTAGCATTGGTTTATATCGAATTTTTAGTGGCCTTAAATTTATTCATGTCTTAGGACCATCGTACTGTTGGAGTTGGAGTGTGATATTTTTCATGAAATTTTAGTTCTATATTGATTTGCTCTACAATCTGTTTAGCAGTAATCATAAAAAATGTAAAATCATTTCCTCTATAGTTTTTAAAAAAAGAAAGAAGACATTTGAACTTATCTATTGCAAAACAATATTCATATTGTTAGATTGTAAATATTTACTAACCTTATTAATAGCAAACAACATATCATACCAAATAATCATGCTTAGTAGAAAATTCAAAATTTTCAATCACATATGTTGCTAAAGAAATAACTACACTTTTTGTTTTAGGATCTTCACTAGTTTCTGCTAATTGATATAAAGCATCTTTTATTTGTGAAGTTTGGAATTTTATTGCTTTAATACTTTCAACATAATTTTCCTTATATGTTTGTGATAATGGCTTAAGTGTTAAATTAGAAACATGATCTTGTAAAATTGTCCAATGTTTTATAGAAGAAGAAAATAATGGGTATATAAATTGGATAGCTCTAAAAAATATAATAGCATTAGCATATGAATTAACCATATCAAAAAGAATTAAATTAAGATTATGACAATCATCTAGTGTATAAAATGCTCTAGAATTTATATCTTATAATATTTTTTGCACACATTATCGTTTACCTTTCATATTAGAACCATTATCATAAATTTGTCCTTGCACATCATTTATATCAAATTTAAGTTTTTTTAATGTATTTATAAATACATCAAAAATACCTTGACCAGAGGTATCATCTATTTTTATAAATTTTACAAAATACTTTTCTATTTTTATGGGACTTATTGAAATATCTACACATTTTAATATAAGAGGCATATATTCATTTTGACTCGTATCTAGAGTACAATCAAGTGTAACTGAAAAATATTTTAACTCTTTGATTTTTATAATAATAACATTTATTGTTTATAATGCTAAAATATTATCAACTTATTTTGTATATTATGATCAAGATAATGCTTATAAATTTCTCCATTACTAATATGTCTAAAGTGTTATTACAATAGTGGATCAAATTCAATAATAATTTCAATTAAACACAGAACTTTCCATTATTTTCTTAATAAATCTTCACATTTATACCATAAAATGTCAAATTATTCTTTGAAATATTTTTTACAACAATAATTCTTAATAGTATATTATTTCAATGCTCTTGCTCTTTATTTATTTCCATTGTAAATGTTTATCAATTGTTTTATTTTTAAGCAATCTCATTTCAACATCAACCTAAGTTCTCATGTTTATAGTATGTTCATTATTTCTCTCATGACTTTTAAGTTTGGCACTAAGATTTTTTTCAATCTCTACATCCTTTATTTGCTAATTGAATTACATTTGAATTTAAAATAAACAATTTATAACAATAACAAAATACTTTATCTAATTATTTTGAATATAGTAGACATTTTCTATCATTTTTTTCTTCATTTGGTAATTTTTGAATATAATGATTTGTTAAAAAGCGTCTAGAATTTTCATGTCTTAAAAAATCTAAAATTTTTCTAACCAGAGTTTTTGTGAAACCCCGCATTTTTCAATTGAGGATATTTTAAATATTTTATGTGCATACATAGGCCAAATTCAAGTTATGGAATATAAGTAATAGTTAAAGGTATAAATATGAAATAAGTAGTCATTTTGGATTATTTTAAGTATAATTTATATTTATAGTGAATTAAAAATATTTTGGTATTTTCACATGAATTATAATTTTTTTAACTTTTGGAGAATTTATATGATATATAATTAAATATTGTGGTTATAGTATAATTTAAATAGAGTTAATGATTTATTTATAAAATAAGATATTTATGAGTTAAACTGATTTAATTAGTTAAAAAGAGGATTAAAGAGCAATTAAAAATTAGGGTTGTGGTTCTCTTTTGGTGGTATATAAGAGTTATATTTCTTAGAGTAGCAGTCATACGTTAAGAAAGAAAAAAGGAAAAAGAGAGAAATAACTGAGAGACCGAGTTATTCTTAAAGATTTTTCGGTCATTTTCTAATTTCATAGAGTTTCTTAGAGACAAGATATAATACAATAGTTCATAATATAGTAGTTTTTTTATATATTCATATTGATGTGTATTCATGATAGATGATTATCCTATGAGATTAAGAGAAAAGAACAATCATAAATGATTAAAAGTTTTTTTATGTTTTGATGAATTATTTATGAAGTATGATAAAGAATAATTATATAAAAATATTTTGATTTTGATTATTACTGAAGTTGAGTTTTAACTGAAGTTTTAATTGATTTAGAGTTTATTAATTGAGAATAATGAGTTAGAGTTCATATTAGTAATATACTGAAACTTACGAATTATATAACTTCATCTAGTTTATGTGAATTAAATTTTAAAATGATCTAGCGGTTGAATCGCCTTTTATAGTAGAATTTATATAGATTGTTTGGTAAGGAAATATGTTCAAGACAACCCCAAAACATGAATTTTTTAAAGGGTCAAAAAATAGTTTTGATTTGAATTTTTTAGGGTTAATTACTTGATATATTTAGTGTATTCTAAAAATTTTTTTATAATTTTTGGAGTTGTGAAAGATAGATTTATAAGTTAAATTTTGTATACTGCCAGTGTCAAGACAGCTTATTGTGCAATCAAATTTGGATTGATATTTGAAAACTCAAATGGACTCCGAATTTGGAGATTTTTTAGAGTTATATTTATGTATATGTTAGATAATTGGTGTTAAAGTTTGAGTTAATTTAGAGAAGGTTATGATACTCTGTAATAGAAAATATATTTGTTGCCTTAATGAACTTTTTGAAAAGAATTTGTACTTTAAGTTGCATTTAAGCATGTATTTCATATAAGTTATTAGTATTGCATTTGTATATGTTAATTGTATATTTTCTTGATATTTTAGGTTATAGAATATTGATCTATTATATATATGTTCAGGTGTTGACTTGAGTAATTAGAAGATTGATTAATCTTGTTGCAAGTTACATGATTTCAGCTGAGGACATATATAAAGTTCAATTAAAATAATTTAATATTTATGTGTATGACTTTCATATGAATAAATTAATTGAATTTGCTTGTAATTAGAAATTAGGGAAGGCAAGCTATATAAAATCAATAATTATATGATTTATAAATTTATTTGCAATATATGTGTAATGTGTATATATAATTGTTGTCATTGGATTTTTGATATTAGAATTTATTTGTATTTAAATTTACGAGTCGTTACTATTATTATTACTTTTATTATTTTCTATATGATATTTTGATTTGAGATGAGATAAAAACTTAAACTTTTCATGATACATGGATTTCTATTGGGTTTCGGCCTTATATGTTGTATGTATTTGGCCTGTGGAGAATGATCTAGTGTATATTTCACAGTGTTTATATGTTACTCGGGTTTTGAATCTTATATGTTATACGGGACTTGGACCTTATATGTTTATATGCCACATACGTATAAACGTGTTCAGTTGGAATTTTTCCCCCATTACTTGTTTTAAATAATTATTTGTGAACTTATTAGTATATAAGAAAAAAATTATTTGTATAAGTGATATATGAAATTTACATGCTCTTATGTTATATAATTTAAAAGAAAATATTTCATGATTTATTTAAGTTATTATTGGTATTTGAATTATTATTAATGGTTGTATATGTGCTAAGTATGTATATGTCTAAAATGTTAGGTTTATTCCCTACATTTATATGTTTTATTACTGAGCACGTGGTTTGTTCACTATTTTAAAATTTCAGTTTCTTTGTAGGTCTATGATCTTCTTTTGACAAGGCTTTTTTCCTTTCTTCCAAAGTCAAGTCATGATTTTAAAGGTAGTTGTGAGAAATTTTCTTTGAGAGTATTTTAGTTGATTTCCAAATATTAGTTGTAATGAATTTTATTTGATTTGTTATTATTGGTTAATAGTATTTAAATGATGATTTGCTGAATATTAAGTATTTGACCGAGTGTTTAAATGTAATTTCATAAGTTATAGATATAATATTTATTAGGCTTGTGAGGTTAGATTACGGTTTAATTTCACGCCGGTTATGATCCCAAATTTGAGTCATGAATTTTTTCAGCCAATAAATTAATTAAGTTTATGTTTAAATTATTTCATTGTATCAAATGATAAATATTTTTAATATTTCTTTCATTTTTATCATTAATATTTTTATTATTGTTAATTGAAATACCTTCTTCTTATAAATTTTCATGATATTCTTTACTAATATTTGATGAGTTTTGAATTGTGAAGTTTAAAAATTTCTTCACAATTATCAGTTAATTTTTCATTTGTTTTTTTTTACATTTGATGTTTCATACTAATGAAAAATCTATTAAGTTAAACTTTTTGGATTGAATTAGTTCTTTCATCTTTCTTTTTTCTTATTTTTTTAAATTCATATTTATATTTTATAGCAGACATTTAAAAAAAATAATAATTTGGAGATTTTAATATTATTTTGCTGAAATAAAAATAATTATAAAAATATAAAAAAATTATAATATCTAATTCATGCTCTTTTTTATTTCACTCTCTTTATGCTCCAAAACTCATGCATCATAATGATAAATGCCTACTTGTAAAAAGTGAAAATGAAAGAAATGGAAATATAGAGATAACAACAATTAATATTAAGGTCAGTTAAAAAACAAATCTTAAATTTTTACCAATTTTTATAATTTTATCATAAATTTAATTTTGAAAATTTAATATATAAATTATTTATTGGGAGAAAATTAAAGACAATAACGGAATTAAAGTCTCAATTAATTACACCAATTGGTCATGCTAATGTAAGTCAATGGGAGTCTCTCCATATAACGGTGACTAATTAAATAACCACTAGACTTAAACATCTTTCAAGACACTAAATGATATAAATAACCTTATCTTTAATAATATCTTGTCAAGAATTTTCACTAATAAGATGGCACCCAAGCACAACAATTGTATGAAATATAAAATAATAAAGGCACATAAGAATTTTACGTGGAAAACCCAACTGGGAAAAACCATGGAGAGAGATCACCAGAAATCCACTATGAAAATACGAGAATACAAATATTGAGCATTTACACTCGCACAAGAAAAATAAAATACCCTTTTATTTTTCTCTTTATACCCCCTCACCCCTTTCTCTTCCTCTCACCTTCTCTTTGTTTTCTCTCTTCAAGATTGATACAAAATGCCTACTTCCATCTTCCTTTTTGTAGGCAAAGGAAAGCCAAATGAGTGGTGAAGGAGATGACCACCAAGGTTACCAAATGAATGGTGAAGAAGAAGACATCAAATGGTAGTTAAAAATATGTGGTCTTTTGACCACCCAAAGAAAAATAACCACATAAATTGATATATATATATATATATATTTGAGAATTTTTGACCAAAGTATCTTCATGTAGGAGGGACCAATCAACAATCTCCACCTCCCGACAACATGAAGATATTTCTTATGAGTCTGGGTATTCTTGTATTCCCTTTTAATATATGCTTTCTACACCATTGATGTAGACTCCTTTTAACATGAACGTATCCCTCTCCTTGGATACTCCATCATAAAATCAGCAATCAACAAAATAGATTAAGTCCAAGCAATACTTGAACTTCTCTGTAGGCACTGACTTTGTGAGCATATCTGCAACATTCTCTTTTGTGTGGATCTTGCTAACTGTAATATTACCGTTATTCTCCACTCATGAATCTTGTGATACCAAATATCAATATGTTTGGTTATGGCATGAAATACCTGATTCTTTGCTAAGTGAATAGCACTCTGACTGTCACACTGTATCTGAATGTTGCTATGTTTAAATCCTAGTTCCTCAACTAATCCTTTTAGCCACAAAGTCTCCTTTGCTGCTTCTATTAATGCAATGTACTCAACCTCTGTTGTTGATAATGCTACTACAGATTGCATCATGGATCTCTAACATATCGTTCCACTGTAAAACATGTAAACAAATCCTGTTGTAGACTTTCTCGAGTCTAAGTCTCCAACATAATTTGCATCAACAAATCCCATAACCTCACTTCTTGTAGTATCAAGATCAAATAACAGACCATGATTGGTTGTTCCTGCTAAATAGCGCAAAACCCATTTTATTGCATTCCAATGCTCTTTTCCTGGGTTTGTCATATACCTGCTAACCACACTAACTGCATGTGAGATATCTGGTCTGGTATATACCATGGCATACATTAGACATTCTACCGCATTTGTATACGGTAATCTGGGCATATACTCCACCTCATCCTTTGTTTGCGGGCTCATCTTCGATGACAACTTGAAATGTGCTGCTAAAGGTGTACTCACTGGTTTAGCATTAATCATGTTAAACCTTTCCAACACTTTCTGCATATAACCTTTCTGAGTTAACCATAACTTTCCCGCCTTTCAATTTTTATGGATTTCCATACCAAGTATTTTCTTGTCTTCTCCAAGATTCTTCATATCGAACTCACTACTTAATAATTTCTTCAATTGAAGAATATCTAACTTTCTATTTGCTGCTATTAACATGTCATCAACATATAGCATCAGCAATACTAGAGAACTGTCATCAAGAGTTTTGAAGTAAATACATGGACTAAACTCAGAGCGAGTGTAACCATGACTCATCATAAAACTATTGAACCGCTTGTACCATTATCTTGGGGATTGCTTTAAACCATAAAGAGACTTCTTCAATCTGCAAACTAGGTTCTCTTTGCCTGGTTCAATAAACCCCTCAGGCTGCTGCATGTAGATCCTTTCTTATAAAACACCATGGACAAAGGTTGTTTTCACATCTAGCTGCTCTAACTCCATATCCTGTGATGCTACAATGGACAAGATCAACCAAATGGAAGTGTGCTTAACAACTGGTGAGAATATTTCATTATAATCAATTCTCTCTCTCAGAGAGCCCCTTTGCTACCAATCTGGCTTTGAATCTTTCACTTTCTTTTTCAAACTGAGCTTCCTTCTTTCTGAACACCCACTTACAACCTATAGCCTTTGATCCCTTTGGAAGTTCAACTGTAACACCTCAACCTAAACCCTATAGGGACCCTTAAGGGGGACTTAGGGGAAAATTTTTTCTTTCTTTATAATATGTTCATATGATGTATATATGCATGAAATTGATAGTTATGCATGTTATATGACCTAATTTTAGGCATAGAA